>JAIUZE010039182.1:0-17578 GCA_022085475.1 Heliosperma pusillum | reverse complement strand
AAGATACGACAATGAACTCCAATAAGATAATGTCTCCACACTTTCAAAGCATGAACAACGGCGGCCAATTCTAAATCATGAGTAGGATAGTTCACTTCATGAACTCTCAACTGCCTTGAAGCATAAGCCACCACCTTCCTACTTTGCATAAGAACACAACCCAATCCCATTTTAGAAGCATCACAATAGACATCAAAGTCTACTCCATCTTCGGGCAAAGTCAACACCGGAGCGTTAGTTAACCTCTTCTTTAACTCTTGAAACGCTGCTTCACAAGCTTCATTCCATAGAAACTTGGTTTCCTTTTTCAACAACTGAGTCATCGGTCTAGCAAGCTTGGAGAAATCCTTGACAAATCTTTGATAATAACCAGCTAAACCAAGAAAACTTCGAATCACTCTAATATCAGTCGGACTCTTCCAATCCACCACAGCTTCAATTTTAGAAGGATCCACCATTACACCCTCTTTAGAAATCACATGCCCAAGAAAGGACACTTTAGGTAACCAAAATTCACACTTAGAGTACTTAGCATACCACTTCTGCCGACGAAGAACACCCAAAATAATCCTCAAATGAATAGCATGCTCTTCTTCGGACTTGGAGAAAATAAGAATATCATCAATGACTACCACCACACACTTATCAAGATACTCACTAAATGTGCGGTTCATCTGATCCATAAAGATAGCAGGAGCATTGGTCAATCCAAATGGCATTACCTTGAACTCATAATGACCATACCTTGTACTAAAAGCGGTCTTTGGAATATCAACATCTCTAACCGGAATTTGATGATAACCGGATCTCAAATCAATCTTTGAAAAAGTAGAAGCACCCTTTAATTGATCAAATAAATCTTCAATTCTTGGTAAAGGATACCTATTCTTGATTGTAATCCGATTCAATTCACGATAATCAATACAAAGTCTCATCGAACCATATTTCTTCTTCACAAAAAGAACTAGAGCACCCCAAGGAGAGGCACTTAGTCGAATAAAACCCTTTTCAAACATATCATCTAGCTGCTTCCTTAATTCTTTCAATTCGGACGGAGCCATACGATAAGGAGCTTTGGCAATGGGTCCAGAACCAGGTACAAGATCAATAGAGAATTCAACATCACGCTCGGGAAGAATCCCGGGCAAATCTTCGGGGAATACATCAATGAATTCTCGAACAATAGGCACATCTTCAATACTTGGCAAAGAGGTATTTGAAGAAGTCACAACACACAAGAATGCTTGGTAACCTTTTCTAACCATACTTACCAACTTCAAAGCGGAAATTAAAGACACACCTTTACGGGGATGAGATCCCTTATAGGTTATTCTAACCCCTAAAGGACTCTTTAAATAAATCTTTTGGTCACGACACTCGAACCTAGCATGATACATAGCTAACCAATCTATACCTAATATAATATCAAACTCTCCTAGAGGAAACTTAAGGAGATTTGCGGGAAAGATAGAATCCGAAATTGAAATTGGTACATTTGGATAAAGAGTAGAACAAGAGATAATATCTCCGGATGGTAAGGATATGGGAGTATCCTCACTAGATGTAGGCTTGATAGATAATTTACTAGCATAGGTTGATGACACAAAAGACACATAGAAGCACCGGTATCAAAAAGAATAAGACACGGTTGCTCTAAAATTGAGAACATACCCGTAATGATCTCGGGATGAGCGTCGGCTTCGGCACGGCTCATGACAAAGATTGAACCCTTAGGTTTAGGAGGAGGAGGGGGCAACTTTCGATCGGGGCAATCCTCGTAACGATGACCACCCTTTTGACAAAAGTAGCAAACATAAGGTCGGTTGTTACAAGATCTACCAGGGTGTAAAGGAAGTCTACACCGGTTGCAAAAACGACCTTGAGGTTGAGCTTGAGGAGCATAGGGCCTGTGAGCCACATTTGAAGTAGCTCTAGGAATAAAAGGAGCAGGATTCCTTGTGTAGGCATTGGAAAGAGGATTAAATCTCCTCTTGCTAGCATAAGAATTAGAAGGAGACGGAATAAACGGTCTCTTCCCAAAATCATTCGGCCTAGGAGCATAAGAAGGAGAGGGATTATTCATTGAAGCTTCATCTCTAATAGCCTTCATTGAATTCTCGGCCCACAAGGCATCATCATAAAGATCTCCAAAGGAATTGGTATTCCTTCTCACCTTACTTTGCAGAACGGCACTCAACTTGTTACGATAATAGAATGCTCGGTCTTCATCATCTCGGATAAGCCTCGGCGCAAAATGCGCAAGCTTATTAAACTCCGTAGTAAACTCTTGAGCTGATAGGTTGCCTTGTTTAAAATCTATGAACTCCTTGAGCCTTTGTTGTTTAAGCTCTTTAGGATAGAATCTACCTTCCACCAAAGCTTTAAAACAAGCCCAGTTAAAATTCTCTTCAAGAACAGCAGTGGCATTAGTGATAGCCCACCAGTTGTCGGCTTCCCTCACCAAGAAATGCTTTGCGATCCTCACCTTGTCCTCTTCCCGGACTTGGTATAGATCGAACTGCTTCTCCATCTCACGGAACCAATCGGATAACTCCGTAGGATCCGGCTCTCCACCATATGGTACGATCTTACTCCTGGCAATTTGTCCAGCTACCCATGCGTAGCCACCTTGATGGTTATCCTCCCTTCTAGGGGGGACTTGGTTGGCGTTAGCTAGAGCGGCATCTTGCTGATTTTTCAGCACTTGAGCAAGAGCTTCCATCATAACATTCTCAGCTAATCGTGGTCTAACCATCTTCATAAGAAACAAAAACAAATTAAGTTACTCCTATCAATTAGCATAAACAAATAGACTACCAAGTAAAGTCCTTAACTTCTACCCAACTCTCATTTATTAGTTTAAGGTCAAGTAGTTTAAGTTAGGGTTCACGTGTGTGCGTCGGGAGCGATAAAGCTCTGATACCAACTGTGACAACCCTCGCGAATGCGGAAATATAAAACAAACAAGCATGTGAAATATATAGCGGAAATGTGAAGTTTTAAAAACTTTTATACATGCAAGTTAAATAAAACGAGGAGTGTCAAAATATTACAAACTAAGTGCGGAAAATAACAAAGAGACGGTGTCTCTCAAAATGTTAACAAAGAACAAGTGTTTAGCAAAACTAGCTAAAATCGTCTAGAGGTGAAACTTCCAAGGACAACGCCCGCTAGCTCACACCCGAACCCCAAAATATCATAGCCAAAAAGTCATCCAAGCAAGCAACCTGTTCATCCATGAAAAACATGAACGCCACAGTCAGTGGGGAGTAACTCCGGGTTCTCCCAGCCATATCACATTAAACGTACATATAAGGAAATACAAAAGTAAAATCATGCATATATGAATATACATGTGAATTACGATAAGAATAGATAGGCAATTCGATAAGTAATGATAAGAGCATATGGAATACAAATCCGAACCCATCATGTTATTCAAGACTCGGGGAAGACACTCTTAGGCAACCGAATACGCTCACTAGGGCTTGCATCTCACCGTTAGCGGTATAAGATTGATAAGATTGAGACTCGACATACAAACCAAGTCAAGTCATGCGATGATCACAATAAATCCAACATATTATCATCCATTCACGAACCAAGACATTGACGGTGTCCAATCATGCAATGACCATGAATAATATCATGAAATAACGCATTCAAAGAACGACGACACGAAGACGACATCTCTCACGATAAATGAAACGCACTAGCATCGTGTACATGGCAAGTATGATTAACAGGCATCCACGGGATAAACATTTCCCTGAATTCATACACGATCAAACATTTCGTATATGTAGACTAATTTCCTCCTGGTAGAACGACGATATAAATATCCGGTCCTAGTCCAAATCTGGCCAGACTCTCGGAATAAACGTGTTCCGATTCGACATGCGATACACGTTTCGCATCCAAGACTCGGTCTTACACTAGACGCCGAGTACCCCAAATTCGGTAGATCAATTCACGAAAGAGGCAGAAAAGAGCTCAAGCCTCATAACAAGCGGTACGCTACATGCAATAACACCACCTCGCAAGTACACAACATTTGACGGCCGGGTCGATCAACGCATAGCGTTCAACTCCCAACAACGTCGTCGTATGCCCACTAACACATGCATTTAAGCAGTAGGATACCTCTCCGTTCCGACATTCCAGCCTTACGAACGGGAAGGTAGCCAAGGGAATAAGAGTACAAAGCACAAGACAAAATAGTGCTCAAACCGTATCATTTGTAGAAACCGACTCAAAGTGGGACATACCAAAAACCGTCACAAAACATGAGAATAGGGTATCATATAAGTTTAAATATGATAAACATGAGTCAATACATGATACATAAGCATTAGAATAAGTTTATGAAACATAATGAATACAAACATAGATCACCTCTCCAAAACAACGTTGTTTGGAAACCAACGAAAACAAGGGTCCACTTCAAACAATCATAACTAGAGTTCTAGAAATGAAAATGCATAAATTCCAAATGGAGGTGATAGCTTATCCTCTTACAGTTCCAACAGGATGTCACACGCCCAAAACAAGCAAGTAACGAAGGAGATATGATCATTTTACGAAAAGGGGTCAGTGCAGTGAAACTGCACAAGTCAAGACCGTGACTTGTATTTCACGACCGTGAGATGTGTTACCAATTCACCCGTGAGCCTTCAACATAAACTCAATCCTATCATTTCCAATTCTCATAATTCATTTCTAATAACTATCAACAATCAATATTCATCAACAACAATCATCAAATAACAACAATCATCATCCATAACATGAATCCTAAACTTACTAATCGTATTCTAATACGATTTCTAGCATATAAGCATGTAAAACACGTAAATGATATCGAGTAACCCTTCACCGTTACCTTTAAGCGTCTTTACTAATCGTCAAGCTCCTCTTCAATTAGAAAATAGTCTTTGTCGGGATCTTGGAGGTCACCACCTACAAATAGATCATAAAAGATGAATAAAATTCATCTTGAGAAAGACGGGAAAGTTTGAAAAGCGAGAAAGACGATGATTTTAATATCAATACGGATAGAGGAAGGTAAGGGGAGAAGAATGAGACGAACTTACGTGAATTCTAGCAAGTAACGAATGAGCTACGATGATTTTAAGATCGAAAAAGCTATGGAGGCAAGGGTTTTGATCTTTTCTTAAGGAAGAAGTAAGTTGTGTTTGTGTTGAATGAAAAATAGGTTAAGGAGGGAGTGTGAGTTGTGTAAGGAAAAGTCAACAAAAAGTCAAACTCGCCTTAAGACGGGATTCTCATGGAATCTCGCGGAAATTCCAAATACGAACTCGGAAATTCTAAATTCGACTCGAAACATTAAATCCTAAATTAAAACTTAAATTTGCTGAAAAGATTTCGTAAAATATTTCTACTAGAAAAATAGGGTACATTTCCGGGTGTTACAATAACCTTGAGCCAAACAAAAAGCAAACAACCCACAGTCTAAGCACAGGGAGGTTTAACTTGCCCACAGACTTTGATCAATACCCACAGTATTTTCACTTGTGAATCGTGTGTATGTTGGAGTAAATCTCCTCAACAATAGTGCGATCATATAATTAAATCTCAATAATAAGAATACAAAGGGATGATGAATATTATAGTCAACTGGTCAACATAAATCGGTAACAATTGGCTCAATTGAGTTTGACGTTATTGTCGTATGACGGTGGTGATCAGTTGATCCCTTGAGGTCACACCTAAAGGACAATCCTCTAATCATGTAAGTTAATTGATTGTATATCGATACAGATTAATTAATCCCTTAATTTGAACAAGTTTAAGATGAGAATTATATCTTATTGTAATATAATTAAATAAGATTCATTTTGGTAATTTAATTGTTATATTACTAAGAATGCATTATGTTTATGAAACATTTGAGATAACCAAATATGAGATGACCCATTTTATTTACATGTAATTATAAAATGTGACTTAAAATGTTAAGTAATTTATTTGTTATGAAATTGCATTTAAATTAGTTAAATGCACATTTATAAGCTTAATTACATGTTACATGTCACATGTCACATGTGTGACAAATGACAAAATCACAAAAATAAAATGGACTCCATTTTACACATGAGAAACCGGTTATAGGGTTGTAAGGTAGGTTTTAGGTGATTGAGTGTTGTTCTTATTAAGATACTACAACATGATTATTACCTAAAGACCTAGACTTAAGCTACTTTCTTGTTACGAACAAAAAGTAAAAGGCACCCATCTTTCCCTATGCTTGGCCGGATTAAAGCATGCATAAGAGGACATGTTCCTCTTATTTTTACTACTTGATCTAATTGATTTATAGTATGCTTATCTCTCCTCTTCTCTATCTCTCACTAAAAGAAAAACTTGAAGAAGTTCTTCACCAAATATTAGAGTTCATATTTTCTAATAAGATTACTAGATTAGTAATGAAGTTATTAGATTTATATTATTATTAAGGGCTACTACATTTATATACTAGTGTAGTATTTTGTAGAAATTCAAGGGGTTGTGTTGGTGCTACTAATAGGAGTGTTCTTATACTAAGAACTTGGAGTTCATCCTTATATTCATAGCTCAAGAACAAGATTAGGAAGGAGGCCTAATCTTGTGCCCAAAATCGTTTATTATCAATGTAAGGAACAATTTCTTCTTCCTTATTTGTTTTATGTTATGCATGCATAAGATCTAAATAGTTTAAGAGTAAAATATTTGTTATATGATATTAGAAATGTCTAATATTGAGTTTAAGAAACATACAAGTGGTATCAGAGCCAAGGTTGTTGCATGCATAATCGATTTTTAGTTTTTTTCGAGTTATTGTAACTTAAAGAAAACTAGTAATTTGTGTTTTATAAGATAAAATCACAAAGTTATTTTCATGTCAATATATTCTGGTCCTAATATGAATTTAGGTCATTTTGATGATTTATGGAAATTTATAGTGCTCAAATATGATTTTTAGTATTTTTATTACATTTTAATGAGTAAAATGATGTTTAAAATGCTAAAAATAGTTAGACTTATCTTTTGACCTTGAAATTATTAAACAATATCACACATGCATTTTACTTAATTTATGTAAAATTTCGTATGAGGTGGACCTATTTCGTGTGATTTATGATTTTTATATGATAAAATGAAATAAATAAATGTCAAATGGTTAAAAATACTTCCGCTTTGAATATGACCATGAAAGTTTAGTATGTTGTCACATGCATGTTTTACTATTAGACTAGAAAATTTGAGACTAATGTGATTTGTCTAGCATGATTTATGAATTTTTAATGTAAAAAGGGCATAAATAGTGACTTATTTAGCAAATATAGCTAAATTAAATTTCATGACAAGAGAAAATTGTTTCTGGTTGCATAAATGTCCCAAATTTTATATATAAAGTTGAAAATTTAATATGATTAATTTTTGCATGCTTTATGTATTTTATTTGATAAAACCGATAAATCGCAACCATTTTTCTCAAAAACCGATTCAAAATTTTTAAACCATGATTTTTGACATTATGAGTGTCATGGAAATGTTCCAAAATGTTCAAAAATTTAAAATTCAAATTTTGAAATTATTGTAATTAAATTTGGATTTATTTGATTAAAATATGATTTTTAAAAGTTTAATTATGAGCAATTATATAACAACAAGTTGAATTATTGTCAAAAATTGAGTGATGACTAATTTTTGAGGCCTGAATGAGTTGGGATAATTAAATTGGACTTAAATATGATTTAAGTATTGTTTAGTGATTTTAAAGTGTTATTATCACGCATTTCCGTAAAACCGGGTTATACTCGATATAAACCGTTAAATAGGGCGATTTGGCATTTAACATGAGCATGTTTTATACATATTATAATGCTGCATTTTTATTTATGAATGTCATATTTTCAATTTATGAATGTCATATTTTGGTTTATGTAATTTGGAATTATGTAATTTTTCCTTGTATAGCCTTAGTTTTAATTGATATTGCCCGGAATGTAAGGGAATATTGATTCGGTTGTAATTTAATGTGATCTCGAATCACTTTTATTGTATTATTTTATTTTACAAATGTATAATAGGAAATTATTGTAATTTTATTATATATTTTGTAACTAATTGTAAAACCGGAGTTTCCAAAGACGGTGCCATTCGGAAAGGAGTTCCGAGAGAGACGGTGACCTTGGGAGGCGTGCTTATGAAGTTCAAGGGACCAAAGGAGTTGGTTTCCGAATTTGTAATAGATTATATGATTTTCTATTCTAGGAAAGGCCATACTAGGAGTTTTATTTTTATGCTTGCATTTTTATTTAACATGTTTGCATGCATTGCCAAATCGCCATAACATCATGCATATTTCATCTAGTATTCGACCGTGTCAAATTAAAATAATCGTTAATTCATCGATTTAGTTCAATTCAACATGATAGATTATGATTTGACATGACCTCTCATAATAAATAATTGAGATCAAGCCTTACCAAATGTAGAACCCATGAATCCCAATTTCGCAAGGAAGTAGGCTCGGCTCACCGGGGTGCTAAACTTGTTACGTTGGGTAAGTGGGGTAATAAATGTTATTATTTCGAAATTTGGATTGAGCTCAACGGAAGTATTCGCGACCGTAGCCGCATGTGTTCCGGGCTAAAGATAAATATTAATGTAATATTATCGACCGAGAGTTCTAATGTAGAATCGATTAAAGAGTTAATCCACCGAATTATGTTAATGAGGGATGAATCGGCTTACCGTGCCCAAGTTGATATGAATTTGGATCTCGGAATCATTTATAATAGTTGGGTAGAGGTCACTATTTAAATGTTAAACTTGTTTAAATTGTTTACAAGTATTTAAAATGATAAATGTTGACATTTCCTTTATGTCTTTAAAATTTGTAGTCATAATTGTTTATTCGCAATGGCAAATGCTAATTCGTCCACCACCACCTATGCTCCAATTCTCACGAATGTCTCTAGGCTTTGATCCTTCATGGATCGATGCAAGTTAGAAAAGAATGGCGCTAATTTTACCAATTGGGATATGCAAATCCGCTTGGCCGCGGCGGGTGACGACAGGTTTCGTTACCTTGCCAAGGCCTCTCCCACCGCACCTAATGAAAGGTCAACCGCCACGCAAGGCGAGCCTATGAGGCTAGCCACAAAAGTATGCCACAATCAAAAACGTTTTGATTTTCTCGATGGAGGCCAATCTCCAAGGGAGTGTCATATGATGAGCACGGCCTATGAGATCTATGCCAAGCTTGTGACCATGTTTTCACAAGCTCCTAGGATCTTACAATATGAGACGGCTTCCACATTATTCAACATGAACCTAAAAGAGGACCAAATGTTAGCCCTCATGTACTCAAATTGATTGAGCATGTTGATACTCTTAAATTGCAAGAGGTGACCATTCCCGAACAACTCGTTATCGACCGAGTTTTACATTCCTTGGGGAAAACCAAAGCATATGTGCAGTTTAGGGTAAACTACAATATGCAATACTTGAAAACCTATCTTCATGAATTGCACAAGATGCTTGTGAAAGATGAGAGAGAAATAGAGGCTAAATGTTAGCACCTCCAAGGATGTACTCCATATTAATAATAAGAGTAAGGGTAAGTTCATGAAAGGTGTTAGTAAAGGGAAGAAGCCCTCCACCTTCAAAGGAAAGGGAAAACGCTATTGAGAAAAGCTCACCCAAACCTAAGAAAGGTGCCTCAACCGAGGACAAGTGCCATTATTGTAATGGCATAGGGCATTGGAAGAGGAATTGCACTAAATATCTAGGAGATATCAAAACTGGAAAGATGTTTCAGTTGGTAATTAATCCCTATCGTTTATGTTATAATCTCAACTTTGGTATATAGATACGAGTTGTGATTCTTACCCTATTTAATTGTAATTAGGGCATCCTAGCAAGGATAAAGGCTAGGACAAGCAAGTCTAAGAAAGCTCTTCAAGGGAAGCTAAGGTAGCTACCCATGATTGAAGACATATGGAAGCTTGGTCTCATTTTGAATTGTCAAAATTTTGAGATGTATTTTGAGACATTGTTTTTAGAATTTGTAGAATTTCCTTGTTTGACATTGAAATTTGTTCAATTCCTTTTATTGACATTGGTTGTAATTGGATTTAGTGACTTGGTTCTCAACCCAAGTCATTCGGTTTGTTGAAACTTTTTAGTTCTAAAAACTTGTCATCATACTATACTTGCACAAATAACATAAATTGTATCGACTTAAGTTGATCATATTAGTATTATGATGATTGGATCATTATAATAAAAGGCTAAGAATTTGATTCTCACTTTGAATGATCAATTGCTAAGTCAAAATTAAGTTATTGAACTCAAAGTAGGGAGTCTACCAAACCAATTGGCCATACCACTTATAAAGATTGTAATTGACATGAATATGAGTACACCTCTTTAGCTTATAGAACTAGTCTATCTCGAAGCTAAGATTCGATGTCTTTACAATAAAGTCTTTAGTAGATCACTTAAGGTCATGTTGTGATACTTCTACTTCCCTCACGAGTATGAGTACAAAACTGTTTGTGGCTCATCATAAGGCTATCTTTATGGAAAATAGTTGTATTTTTCTAAAGATAGAGTGGGAGAAAATAAGCCACAACGTAAAACTGGTTAGGAACTAGTGAGGAAACCAAAAGAAAATGTTCTTAGGTTAGACTCAAGGCTAGTGAGGAGCCCAAAAGAAAGCGTTCTTAGGTGAATCCTTAGACTAGTGACGAGACCAAAAGAAAATGTTCTTGAAAAAATAAGATTATGATCTATGAAGTGGAAGTACCTAGAAATTTTAAAATTTGATTTTCTAACATAAGAGACTTATGAAACTATTTGGAATCTATGCAAAGAAAATGTTTTATTTGGAGTTGTCCAATTGTAGTTGCACGGATAGACATGTAGATGTCCATCAAAAGCTAAGTTAATGCGTAACTGTGCTTAGATCCAAATCATCAATAAAATACCTTATATTAAGTGTGTACAAGATACACAACAAAACCACATGTCCAAATAGGGATTTGGAATAGGATGTGTACATGACACAAGCCTAAGGTACAGAGGTTATGATGATCTTTTCTATTATGAGATATAAGAAGTTTTTCACTCGAATTGTCGAAATTTCGTGTGTAGACATGAAATTCAGTGGGAGTTAAAGTCATGTATAGACATGAAGTTAAGTAGGAGTTTAAGTTATCATGTAAAGACATGAAGTTCAGTGGGAGAAATTGTTTTCCACGTGAATGACGTTTCACTCATTAAGAGTGACATATTCATATTACCTTTTTGAAAGGAGGTGTTGGATTTTAATGTTGGATGAAAGAGGGCAATATGTATACTAAAATCAAAATCTATTGTGGAATAGAAGATTTTAGCTTGGCATTTAAAAGGTATCTTATATCGATAAGATCCTTAATCTATTCAACAAGTTAAATAGGTTGTTTATGTTGATAAAAGTGGGATCACTATGAAGGGGTCATAGTCGTCCACTGAACCTAAGAATTGTTGATCACATGATACCGATCATGTATGCCATTACATGCACATACCTAAATTAATTGTATGCTGGGAGCATGACAAGCCTAAAACAAAACCATCCACATGAGAGTCATTGGATAGCCTACGAGAACATCCGTAGAGTTCTCGAGGAGAACTAGGGATTCATTCTTGTGTTTGGTAGAGATAATTGGGATATGTGGTAAAGGTTACACAAACCCAAATTTCCAAACTTATAAGGATTTATCGAAATCCTAGGCATACTTTTGTTATATAAAAGAAGCGAATAACTGAAAGCATGATTGAAGAGTCAATCATCATAAATTTTACAAATAGAGACCTAGTACATTATGATGAGGATAAGGTGGCATACAAGGATCTAATGGTAGACCCTTACACCTAAATACCTATCAGTTATCATGATAACGAGTGGGAGCATCTTTCAAGTTAAAGAGCCCACCACTAGATAGAGATCTAGATATGTACGTAGATGAATTCATGTTATTAGGAATAACGTTGGATGGAAGGAAAAAGCAATTCACAAGGTTGGAATAAATGAATATATGGAATATTCACTACCCAAGCCTTTATTGCATTTAATAAGATCGTCATGAATTGTCATGGACGAAATAAACTTTAGATTATATGATATGAAACAATAACATTGTGTTGATTGTTCATATATGATAATCACATTTATTGTTTGAGTTTATAGAACTCGTTTTGTGCTTTGTTATATCCAAATGGATTGTAGAGACAATTTTGAAACCCATTAAAGTGGACTGGATTAACATAGCATTGGCTCCTAGTTGCTTATATGAGGTGACGTCTCCAAGTGACTAGAGTGTGATGCGATTGATGGCAAGTTCAAGTGCCATAGGGTCATAAAGGATGACCAATCGATCACATAGACAGACTGTAAGGGACAATCTGTCGGGCAGTGACCGCTTATAGAATTCTGGCAATTCTTGTAGCCTGGTTGTGGCAAGAGCTACTAGTATTCTTTCTGAGTCAATTCTTTGACTAAAGACTGTTCGCCTAAGGTGGCACAGTTTCACGATGACTTTGATTTTTGCTATACGACCTTCGTAACTGGGGTCAAATGAGCATCTTTTGGGTCATGATGAGTTGTGGCTATTCGAAGGGAATAGTGCGATAGGAATTGTCCACCCCTTGTCGGGGTTGTTTTAAATCTCAAGGCCACTCGAGGAGGAGTAAGCTGAAAATGCGTGGCCACGCTCGGAAGGTATCTATGGTAGATAATTCCGGTCAGACAGTTACTCTCGAGATCGAGGAAACCACTCTTGATATGATCATATGCAAGTACGACCTGCAAGACACCTTGCATTTAGTGGGAGATCGTAATAGGACAAGAGAATTGGTGACGCACACTTGTCTCGGACAAGTGGGAGATTGTTGGAGTAAATGTCCTCAACAATAGTGCGATCATATAATTAAATCTCAATAATAAGAATACAAAGGGATGATGAATATTATAGTCAACTGGTCAACATAAATCGGTGACGATTGGCTCAATTGAGTTTGACGTTACTGTCGTATGACGGTGGTGATCAGTTGATCCCTTGAGGTCACACCTAAAGGACAATCCCCTAATCATGTAAGTTAATTGATTGTATATCGATATAGATTAATTAATCCCTTAATTTGAACAAGTTTAAGATGAGAATTATATCTTATTGTAATATGATTAAATAAGATTCATTTTGGTAATTTAATTGTTATATTACTAAGAATGCATTATGTTTATGAAACATTTGAGATAACCAAATATGAGATGACCCATTTTATTTACATGTAATTATAAAATGTGACTTAAAATGTTAAGTCTAATTTATTTGTTATGAAATTGCATTTAAATTAGTTAAATGCACATTTATAAGCTTAATTACATGTTACATGTCACATGTGTGACAAATGACAAAATCACAAAAATAAAATGGACTCCATTTTTTACATGTGAAACCGGTTATAGGGTTGTAGGGTAGGTTTTAGGTGATTGAGTGTTGTTCTTATTAAGATACTACAACATGATTATTACCTAAAGACCTAGACTTAAGCTACTTTCTTGTTAAGAACAAAAAGTAAAAGGCACCCATCTTTCCCTATGCTTGGCCGGATTCAAGCTTGCATAAGAGGACTTGTTCCTCTTATTTTTACTACTTGATCTAATTGATTTGTAGTATGCTTATCTCTCCTCTTCTCTATCTCTCACTAAAAGAAAAACTTGAAGAAGTTCTTCACCACATCTTAGAGTTCATATTTTCTAATAAGATTACTAGAGTAGTAATGAAGTTATTAGATTTATATTATTAAGGGCTACTACATTTATATACTAGTGTAGTATTTTCTAGAGATTCAAGGGGTTGTCTTGGTGCTACTAATAGGAGTGTTCTTATGCTAAGAATTTGGAGTTCATCCTTATATTCATAGCTCAAGAGCAAGATTAGGAAGGAGTCCTAATCTTGTGCCCAAAATCGTTTATTATCAATGTAAGGAACACTTTCTTCTTCCTTATTTGTTTTATGTTATGCATGCATAAGATCTAAATAGTTTAAGAGTAAACTATTTGTTATATGATATTAGAAATGTCTAATATTGAGTTTAAGAAACATACAGTGTAATCAGTAAGATTGTAGGAGAAAGATGCGCATGCACTTTTGTTGTAAGGTGGATCATACCACACTTCTTTCCCCTTGTCGCCCATCCCGAACAGCCTCGACTTCTTATCGAATCCATCTACAGCTTTATAGTATGCATGGAATTCGTTTGGGGTCTCGCCCGTTGGCGTTGGCTGACATCTCTTCGGTGTAAGCTTCCTGAACCAACAAAAAAGAAATTGTATAATTAAAAACATTAAGTGATAAAACAAAACAAAGCTAATAAATAGTATTAAAGTTGGATATAAAAAAAACTTCTTAATTAGTAATAATTAGACAAACTTTTGTTTGTCTTAGCAGCTCTAGGATTAACCCACTCGCTCTTCTTGTGCTTCTTTGATTTCTCAAACAACTTGTACGGCGTAGGATCAACCTGAAAGTAGTATAAAAAATTAAGTGATATATCGGCAATATTAATCCTTCATAATATGCAATTTGTGAAATAAAAAATAAAGAACTAACCAATTCTTTAAACGCATCGGAACAACTCTTCCGGCCTAGAGTATGGGTGCCCAAAGCATTCTCGCCACCCGACCGTCTATTTACCTTGTTTATGTTGACTTCTTGACAAATTCAGGATCGCTTTCTGGCCTTTTTCTAATGGTTTCCCACCAAGTTTCAGGCACCCAATCCGGCCTTTTTTTGTTATATTTGAGGCCACCAACAAGTGAGGTAATCCGCCTCGTGACCTGTTTCTGCCATTCAGGCTTCGAGTCGTAGTTCGGATCGACCGAGTTCACATGATACTATTTCATCATAAACAACTTGTTAGTAATTGCTGAAATTGTACATCTACACATTTTGAATGAAAACAATTACTTTTTAGTAATAGATAGAACCGTAATAAAATATACCTGAAAGTATTCCCACATCTGCCTACGCTGGTAATGGCTCGCTTCACTCCATTTGGTGAAGTACTCCCGGTCGATGGTACGAATGAAAGACCAAGTAACGTATTGCTTGATCGGCTTGTCATCCCACCTGACAAAGATACATATTAGAACGAACGCGATAATAAAAGTTATATAAAAGTTAGCGTAAAAGTTATAATAAAATAAAGTTAGCGATAATAAAAGTTTTCTATATATTAGATACTTACCAATGGCCTATGTCAGGATTGCGAGATAGAATAATCCGTGTCCCCTCCTTCTGCGTAGTCGGCATCGTAACCTGCTCCTGCTCCTGCTCCTGCTCCTGCTCCTGCTCGTGGTCATCTGAGGCAGCCTCCTCCTCGTTCTGCTCCTCATCAGCAGGACGAAATTGACTAGTGCTACCTATGATTTGTCTTATAAACCCACCTGCCATAAGTAAAAGCTATATACAATGGAAATTGTTAGGTAGTTCAATATATAAAAACCGTGAGAAAACGTTTTGAATTACAATGCAAAGTTTTAAATTTGATTATAATTGTATTTTGACAAATAGATTACAACTAGTGACCCTCACTATCACTATCACTACAAATCAACAAAGTTTCATCATCTGAAAAAAGTATTCCGACTTCTTCCTCATCTTCCTTCTTGAATTTATTCATCTTCATCATCTTTTTCTTTTCCTTCACCACCCCTTTCAACAACCACTTCATATTCATCCTCACTTTGTGTCTCTTCCACCAAAATTAGTGAAATTGACTGACTATTGACAACCACATCTTCTTGGAATACAATTTCGTCAACAGGAGCATCAACATGCGATCTTGACTTGATTTTAAAAACTGCGGACCATTGATTATCTTTCTTAGTGGTTGGATAAGGAGCATAACACACTTGATCCACTTGAAAAGCTGCCACGAATGGGTTATGTCCACGAAGTTTCTTTTTTAAGTTTACATCGATAAGTCCGTATACCTTATGGATACTAACTCCTTGTGGGGAATTATCAAACGAATCACATTTAAACAATATGGCCTTATAAATCCTGTGCTCGGTATAATAAGAATGCTCAACTACTTCATTAAGAAGGGTTCCGTAGTAGTCCAACCCTTCAGTAGAACTCACACAAACCCCATTGCTTAGAGTAGTTTTCGGAACATCAACTCCCTCTTTAAAAGCACGAAATTTATAGCCATTGATAGAATATCTTCTCCATGTCCTCACCCAGTTACTTGGACCCCCTGCTAGAGCTATTATTAAAGGATCCTTCAATCTATAAGCCTATATATCTGTAACACCCCGTAATTTGAAAGACCGAAATTATATTTGAAAAGTAATAAATTTAATTTATTTTAATTTATTACGATTTATTTGAATTTATGATAATTTAATATAATTATTTTGAATTTATTTGGAATTAAAGAGTAGGTTATACGGTTTAAACCGAACTTCATTTAACTATTCCCGAGTCAACTTAAGTCCCGAAACAAACCCAAAACCCGACTCCTACATGTGCCACACGCCCCAAGGCACCTTTTTCCCTCATTTTAGGGCTTTTGATTACTTTTGATTAAACTAATACAAATATCTAAGATATTTGTAACTTTATCGATCTGTCAACTTAAATTCCGCAACAAATCGCTTAAACCTGGACCCGACTTCTTCCTCCTCCACACGCCTCTCCCTCTTGTCCCTTAGGATTAGATATTTTCATTTCTTTTGATTAAACTAACATAATATCTAATAATATCTATATATTTACCATAATATCTAAGATATTTATAAAACCCGAGTCAATCCCGTAACAACAAGTTCAAAACCCGACTCCCGTTAATCCCCTATATTACACGGTCCAACCCTCCCCTCTTACTCACTACTTATCTTTTTATTTTACATTAAATCAACTTAATATCTACTTAATACCTTCTTTAATATAATCACAATTGTTCTTCATGTTCTTGATCGTTCTTGAGCAAAATCGTCACAAAACCTTCGTCACTTGGCCAAATCCGTTCTAAATTATATTTCTAGAGTCTCCTCTCCGCTCTTCATCTCCGTGTACGTTTCATTTTCAATTCCGACAAAATCGTTTTCAACACTTTAATCGTTGAAATCAAGTTTTAATACTAATAATGTTATTTTTGTCATTTCTTATAGGAGAAGATTATGAAGACGAGTTTGGTGACTCGTATATTTTAGAAGAAGATTAGTAGACGGGTTTTTAGTTCTTATTTTGGGTGCTATTTGGTTTTGTGCTAGCTAAGTTAACGATTACCGAGTTACTCGACGAATTAATGTCACATACTTTTGTTTTTGTTGTTGTTATTGTTATTTACGGTTTTAAGTAGTAACATGCTAGGTTGTTATTATTATTAAGTTTTATGAGATTTTAACATATTTAGTGTTTTTGACATGTTGGATGATTTGTTCACAATCATAATTTTAGTATGAATGATGGTTGAATTGGTTGTTAAAATGGATGGTTGTTAATTAAAACAT
>JAIUZE010039181.1:0-11413 GCA_022085475.1 Heliosperma pusillum | reverse complement strand
GGCATTTCGCTCGCTCCATGACCTTTTGTTTTGAGCCCAATGGTTTTTTGTGGTTCTGGAACTGCCTCCGCAAATGCTTCGTCTTGAGAATCTGATTGTTCTTGTGTTGTGTTCTTTTCTTTTTTGCTGGGCCTGTCGCATCTAGAGCTATATCATAGGATCCAAGCCAGATCCTATGGATCAAAGTTGTCCCTTTTAGTTTAGATCGGTAAAATCCTAAAACTCAGGAACTCCCTGAACTTCATCTTCGTCTGGGTCTGGTCCAGCGGACGTGGCAGTAGAGGTCAGTCCTGTTCTGGATCCTGTTTCTGTGTCTTGTGTATCCGATGTGGATGTCAAGGGCTGGTACCTTTCCCTTTTTCTAGGGTTCTAGGGAAAGAGTCTCTTTTCCTTTGTTTTCCTTTGTTCATGGTGAGGTATCACCTTTCTTTCCATCATCAGAAAGAACTGAATCCGGAATAGATGCTTCGATTTCATCTGCATCATCGGGGGGATCTTCATCTGCTTCTCTGTCTACAAAAGCTTCAACAACTTCATCCGCACTTTCTTAAAATACGCACTTTCTTAACACTTAGCTCTTAAAATAAGGCAGAAAAGGCTTCAACTGCTTCATTTGGTGTAACTGCTGCTTCCCGCGGAACTGGTGTCCTTCCTTGTTTCTTGAGCTTGAGATGGTAGTGGTAGCTCTTCTTTTCCCGATGTCAATGTAGCAGTCGCGGTACAGCTTCATCTGGATGATCCGTAAATGCGTTAACTTAGTCGTCTGGTCCAGTCACAGTCAGTCCAGCCGTAGCTTCTTTCAAAAGCGCTGGAAATGCTTAAACTTGTTCAACTTCTTAAAGCTTAAAGCTCTGGTAACGCGTTAACTTACTCTTATTCTGGCTCTATATTAAAGGGTAGTTCGAGCCCCTACTATCATAATCGTATCGCATCCTTATACTATACCCTTTTGTTATTTATGGGAGTCGACCGTATAGGGAGAGGCTATTTATAGCTAGTGAGACGAATACTAGCTAGTAAGTACGTCTTATGTTATGGAAGGCTTCGCGCCTCGGCTGAATTACTAAGAAAGGCTATCTGCCCTGCTGAGAGCTTTGTCCCATCGCTAAGATACGTCCTCAATCCGCGCTAATATGACATGGTTCCCCCGCCTCAATTATATCTACTTGGGATAGGCCAATTAACTAGAGGAATCTGCTCGTCAACTGCTGTAATATGAGTCCCAAAACCCCGAACCCACACGCAGCAGTCTGTTCTATACCCTTGGTGCGTCCGCTAACAGCAGGAATATTCCCATTAACTTAAATATTTTTTATTTATATTATAATTCTTATAGAAATTCTGAATTTAAATCTGTAAGTAATTCAATAAGAAGTCTCTGTCTATAGAACGAGCGAAAGATATGAAGCGAGTATGTTAATGAGGAAATATTTATTATGTCTAAAGGTCAGAGTTTTTGGGGGACCCTTTTCCTTTGGAAAGAAGATCTTCCCGCCCCTTCCTTATATTGTTATTGTGTAAACCTTGCGAGCGACAGCCAAAGGAGCTTACTTAACCACATTATGCAGCTTAAGTACGGAAATGCTATTTTAATGTTTTTCCAGAGAAGAGAGTAGTCTCGGGCAAAGCCAGCTACTTATTACGGGTTACGGGTAAAGGACCCGTACTTATACACATTCTAATTTCTTAGAATTGATCCAACCATTTCTTATTTCAGGATTTCAATTCAAGAAAAGAATGCCAGCGCATTTAGGGCTAACCTAGGGACTGCCACTTCTACTTCTCCAGCCCCAGATTATGATCCTATTTCCAATCCTATATTCATTCCAATCCTACCGTACCATCCCGGATCCACCGTCAATTCGCTCTGCGAGCACGGATCCTCTATAGTAGAGCACCTTTGTACCTTTTCCAAAAGATGAAATTGAATTAGAACTCGTTTCAACCTATTAGGGTATATCGCAAGAGATTTCGAATCCAAATTCCCCTTACTAAATAGAAGTAGAAGAATTATGCGCAGCAGAATTAATTGAAGTATCTGGGCTATGAAGTTAAGGAGTCTCCGAGGCTGACTTGGGTTAAGAAGCCAGCCCCTTATTTAATTTTTATTTTCGGTAAAGAAAAGAAAGGGCGCACTCTGCTTTAAATTTTAAATTAATAAGTCTCGTGCTCGTGAGAAAAGGTAATGTCAATGGACAAGGCTATTTCGAGCCGATCAAGTGTTGTTTCCGGGGCCGGGGATGGGGTTTTAGTTTCGTCCCGCGCCACTTGCGCACAATCGCACAATACAATACAATAAAGGCTTATCTTATCTTATTTAAAGTTTTAAGGAAGAAGTCAGATGGCCCAAGATAGGGGCAGGGAGTGGCCTAATGACTGCGGGTTCGACTCCCGTCCTCGCCTGAATTCCTATCCTATCCTATCCTATCTTATGAACTCTTCTTTCTCTTTTAGAAGCCTACCCTTCTTAATGATGGGCCCTGGGCGTATCAACAAGAATTAGAAGTCTTTTCGACTTCGAGAAAGATGAGTCTAATTTAATATATAATATTATATAAGTCATTTAGTTCGGGAAAATCGTCTCATTTTTACATTCAATAAAAATAAAATAGGGAACATTTAGAAACCGGGAAAGCTACTTATCTTGGGGACCTTGCTTTTCATCCAATGACGAGATCTCACTCGATATATCGAATCGTAATTCCCTTGCTTGACTTCAATCCTCTATTAATAGAATATTAAGGGAAAAGCCAGGCGCTAAGGCTGGAAGATTAATCTAGTCCCGTGAATCATAAGCCCGACCAATTGTAGTAATTGCAGCTGCAGATTGTTTCTAATATAACATAAAAAATTTTTTTGATGCCCTTACTTTTATTACAGAATCAATCTAAGGATGAGTTTACCTCCTAACATGAGGTGCAAGCACAGTCATAGACTTAAGGAGCAGAATGAGGCTCAGTATGGGTTAATTTAAATACGGTTATACCGATCTAAAGATACGATTCTACTTTGTCTTCGTCCTCTGTTTCCACGATTGGAGACAAAAGAAAGATTTCTCGATTTGATTATTTCATTTTAAAAATGAAAATTAATTTTTCAAAATTTTCATTTTAAAATAATTAAAACCTTATCTTTACTTTAAACTTAAAAAGTATTGTGCAATAAGTACAATAAATTATATTATGGGTCTCTTCGAAATGAGGCTTTTACTGATTAAGAAGAAGCCTCATTTCGAAGATTTGGCTCGATAGAAAGATCTTCTGGTCAGACACAAGAAAAGTAAAAAAATAATAATAGTTGGTACGGCCAAGTGCACTTGTAATTTTAACTAGTTGTCTTCTCTCTATCTTGTTACTGGTCTCCGGTCACTCAACTAATCCACTTGAAAAGTATTGCCTTACCTCTGGTCTCGACACCCGCACCCGGGTCAGCCTCTTTTATAGCCTGGTCGTATCTATGGTCTTTACTTTACCTCCGGCTATAAATCTCTTTCTATTAGGTGGAAAAAGAAGTTTCAGATCGTTCACGTTCTGAAGCTTCTAGTTTCACATAAGCTAGTTGCCTATTTACCCGTCATAGGCCGATCTGCTCCTACCGCTTCCCGATGACTTAACCGATGACGGGCCAGTATAAAGAACCTCTCTCGAACTTATAATACTGTCCTAGTGCGGAGGACCTCCCTAAGAAAATACACCCCGGAACTCTCGTAAGGATAGCCGGAATCCGCGACTAGCCTTCCCGCTCCGTGGGAAGATAGTTTCTATATTCATATATCGGGTAAAACGAGTCTCTTTGAAAGAAGAAAGCACTACTTCCAATCAGTCTAAAGTTAACACTTGCCTCAGGACCATAGAAGGGACGAGAGAGATGTGCTTCCAGTTCCTTAATAGTATACCTCTTGTCTTGGGATTTTAGTTCTTTCCTAAGACCTACACTGTTTTTTTGTTGCCTCTGAAGAAAGTAATCAACACCAGCTTAATAGTCTGCCAATATAAATATAAATCGGAATGAAAAGCAAGCAATAGGAACTGGTACATAAGCACAAGCAATCGGATTTCCTCGGGTCAAGTCAGCACACCTGCTGTAAAGCCATCTTGAATAGGAAAGCAAGAACGGAGTCGAAGTCCATTTCGGATGTGGGAGTCTTAATATAGAGTAAGAACTATTGGACTCTTAGATACTGCCCCACAGGGGGGTCTTTTTTTTCCCGCAGTAGGAGTGGATTAGAGCAGCGTCTATCGCCAAAAAAATGGCAGACTAAAAGGAACCGAAACAAGATGAAAATCCTTTTTACGCCAGAAAACGAAGAAAGACCTTTCTAACTTGGTAGACGGTGTAATGTGGGATTTCTACACCCTTGACAGAGGAGGAAATCGCGCACCCCGCAAAACCTATAAAAAAATAGCTAAAAAAAGCTTGGTTCCTTGATCATATGTATTCGTTGGGCGGGGGTTTTTAAACACTTAGAAGAGACGTGATCAACTATAGGTGTAGTCTTCTTGGTATCAATATCAATAGGACGAGGCCTCTAGCCCACGTGGTGAAGGGAATGGGCTATCTGATATAAGACATTCCATACCCCCTCGATTCAGGAGCTACCTTTCGAGTTGTATAATAGGTCTTGCTTCCTAAAATTTAGTTTGCTGTCACTATACTTTCGTGATTCCGTATGTACTTATGCAATATGTATCATCAACAGCGCACTCTCTCTTCTCTTGCTTTAGGAAAGTGTATCACTAGGGATTCCACTCTTAATAGAATATGTGAACTTTGCCTTTGAAAGATTAGGCTGCTGGTAGGAAAAAAAGGATGCTCAAATCCTCTGCTTGAGAACCGGAAGTGACATATGGAAAGATCTTAACTTAACGCCCTCTATCTATTCTCATCTAAAAGAGCGTCTTCGCAAACCGCGGAGAATTAAATTCTAACAACGGTTACTGAAACAGAAAAAAAAGACTGGGTTGGTTATTCAACAGCAGATAGGCTTAGAGCTCCTACCTACGAACTGGAGAAAAGAACGCTTACTCTTATTGCAGCGGAGCCTGTAACAGCTTATGCTAGCACAACAACCAAAGAGCTTCTTCTTGCCCTATTAAAATGAAAGAATATTCTGTAAATTTCATTGCCTTCCTTCCCTTACTCTTGATTGGATTAACTATTCCGAAAGTGCCACAGCGCATTCAATTCCTGAAAACAGGGCATTCGGGGCATCTTCTTCTTCTGTGCGCGTGCATGGGATATCTTAGACTATTGATTCAACCAAAGCGGACATTAATTGATGATCTAGCACACTTGCAAATGCCCAAGGAAAGAAATCAGCGCCAGAGCTTGTTCGTGCAAGCTATTCGTGCACAAGCTCTTTTTTCGCGTTATCCCGAAAAACCAAAAAAATAAGACATGGTAATTTCTACGCTACTCTAGCCCGTCGAATGATAAAGGAGAGTGGAAATGGAATAGATTTCAGAAAAACTGCTAGTTCCAATCTCGGCATCAAGACTGCTTTCTTTCACCCGATGAAGAAGCAGAAGAAGAGGAAGTTTCTAATTAAAGATAAGATTTGATGTTGGATGTTCCCTGGGAATATGCCAAAAGAACTAATCTTATTAAAGAAAGAGCTTTCTCGCAGCTTTAGGTATGTAGTCTTTCTTATGCGCGAGGGGCTGAGGGCTAATAACCAACGGCACCCAAAGTTCAACCAATCACGACATGACAACTTTTCTTGTCAAACAAGGCTTTCCAACGCATATCTCTGCCCAATATTTCCTAAATTTTGTACTTGAAGCAAGGAGCGGAGGAAGGACTGGCGGTAAACGAGAGGTGGTCAACATCTAGGTAGTCAACATGGCTGCCAACTCTAACGCTTCCTCTCCCTTGGTCGAGCATCTTCGTTCCTTGTTCGCGATAACACACATCCCAGTCCACACATCCAGGCGGTCTGTCCAATAATTGTCATAAAGATGTATAGGGGGGTATTCCAACGGCCAACTACCCTTGGTCTCGAGTCTTCAAAACCGCCAATGCGGCAAACAAAGTGGCTCGGTCACTGGCTATTCCTGTATCTAGATGTGAGGACTAAACGTACTCAGGTGCCATTCCTGCCTAAGAAAGCCCTGTCTTTATGCCCCATGGAAGGTCTCTCAGGAATGTATTCACGTGGCCTTTTCCTATATTGAATGCGTGTGCTTTGCCCTCGAATGCAAGCAGGAGTGTCTTCGTTCACTTCGTCCACCAGCCCTAGACCCTAGAAAGTATAAGGGCAACCTATCCTTATGCCCATCCAATCTATCAGGGCAAATCCCCTTCTTTAACGAGGGAATTACATACGGAAGCCTCCTATCTTTGTTCGAGGGCACGTGCGAACATGCGCCAGCCCCCGCTCTTTCCCGTCCCATCCCTCGCCATATATGAATAAAGCTGCGCAACAACAGGAATTTCTTTCATATGGCCTTTCCCGGCTAACGAAAGCTTGAGGACACGTGCTTCTGCCAGTCCTATTACGTGCTTCCTTCCATTGGCTATTTCCCTACGAAACCAATCAGTAGGAAGTCCCATGCGATCAATCTTTGCTTCCTTTTAACGGGTTTGGTACGCCCCTTACTCTTGAGGAGCTTCCTCTGGGAGTGTCCCTTTACTTTAATGGGTTGGTCCCCACATGCACATGCATATGAAATGGACTTAGCTCATGAACAGCAGGAATGTCATGTCTCAATCAAACCCTCACCAATGCCTTGTGAAAGTGTCCCCGCGGGTACCCTCAATCCTTTTGTTTGGGGATGTGGCTTGCTTCCTTTGTTCCATCATCAGCATCAGCTTCTGAATCGGCACCTTTTCTTTCTTCGATTGCATCCTCGGTCGGAACATCTTCGATTCCACCGGCTTCTTCTGTTGGATTCTTATCCGCAATCAGCCTCAGCTTCCCCTTTAGACTAGTAAAAGCTGGAGAACATACTTACGCCTCACCATTGGAGGGCACACTCCTCCTCTTTTTATTATATTTATGCCTATAAGGAAATCGAAGTATCCAAAGGTTTCTTCCTGTAGTTCTCATTACTTAATGTAATGAAAAGATGTCTTATGATATGTCACCCCAACCCGTTATCTGCCCTTGAATGTTCCCTTACGGCTAAGGTTCAATAGCCTATCCTCTAATTCCTCTAATTCATATGGTTATCTTCCCTACTAAAAGAAAGGACATCCTTCTATGATATGCTCACCCGTAACATACGTTCCTAAGCTCGTTTCGTACCAATAAGCTCTTAAGGCTATTTATAGCTCGAAGAGGAACCAGAAAGCGTATTTAGCTGGAACAAGGTATCCCCCTTTCTTTTTACCATAAGGGACAGGGACGAGGGGAGCTCAAACGAGTGTCGTAGTGGCGAGACCAAAAGCAAAGGATCTTTCGTTTAAACGAACTGACCCTTATCCTTATAATGTAACGAAGAACCTACCCGAAATAACAACGCTTACTCGACCGACCCCTTTACTAAGGGGAGTTAAAATTCCCAAAGTGCCCTCCCTAGTCCAGAAGTAGAGCCATTCCCTTCTTCTTTATCAGACTTACAAATGAGATTCGATTCGTCTTCTTATGGAACGTAGTCCGAAATTCTTAATGAAGATCTTAATTAGTTCGATTCATTCCTGTCCAATAAGATTAGGAATCTCCTGTACTAGCCTGACTATACTAGATCAATCTACCCTTTATTCTTGTAAGGAAGAAAGAGTTGACAAGCGCTAACCTTAGGTCGTTCGTTCCTCTGACTCTGACTGCTGTCCCTTCTTTTATATCAAAGAGATCTCCTAATATTTAAACTTAGATTCTTGCTTTATAAGTTGAGGCACTCCTCATTTATTCATTGAAATTGCTTCTTTACTTATGATAACACTTGTTTTTGAATTCAATACAATTTAATTAATTAATTTGAATTTATCTACCCTGACTTATAGATAAAAAGATGGAATAGGCTTTCTTTTCAATGCCTCAGACACTATGCATCCATTTCGTGAGAGCATTAAGGCGGAGTCAGCTATTTAGGTAGATTCTTAGCTTCGTTCAATACTCGCGCCATACCATACTTCCACAACAACCTGCTCGCTCTTCGCTCGCTTCGTTACGTAGACTGAAGTCGGCCCCTCACCTTTCCCGCGGGCAGCTGAGTCTAAGATCTTTAGACGAAACCCGATTAGATGGGCTAATATATCCACTCGTTTCTTTAGCTCTGAACTCGCCAGTTCGGTACGTGACTAAGTATTGTAGCTAGTGTGACACCCTCAAATTTGCGGAAAGATAAACAAGTAATTTAATAAATAAAAGATGAGAATACGTTTCTAATAGGTTCACTTTAGTGAAAATCGGTAAATTTTAAAACCGGAACCTATCATTAAATATATTCATCATAATGAAGGTGTCTTAAAGAAGAAGGTTCATAACCAAAAAGAAAATAATATTATACATAAGAATTATACAAGACGGGAGACATATCTCCCGTACAAATACGGAAATAAAAGAGTGTATAATAATATATACAATCTAAGAACCGAATATAGGTCCAAGGTAAATACTTCGCTCGCTAGCTCGTCAATGTACCCAATGTATGCATCACAAACCTGCCAACCGCATTAAATATAAACACGGAAGCCACAGTCAGTGGGGAGTAACTCCGAGTTCTCCCAGCCACGAAATGTCGAGTTTAATAAAACATGAATAACATAAAAGCAATGTATATGGAAAATACAAAACTTAACATATATGATATGCTTTTCATGTTATGAAACAATTAACTAACATATAACCTATCATGTGAAAGCTATCATGTGAATCCGTTATCAATCTATAACCAAGAGGTAGGGAAGCTGGTATTTTAGCTCAGAGGTTACCTTTAAAACATGGCCATGATACCCTCGACCCTAATCAACACGTAATCATGTGAATCAGTTAACAACCGGTAATCCAAACTCTATCAACCTTAGCCGGCTTGCATCTCACCTTCTAAGATTCATAGAATCATCAAACATGAAAGACCAATACGTCTACAAACAGGCATAAGTTCTTAGTACAGTCAATAGAAGACTTCTGTAACTCGAGTCTATACCACGAGGTAAGATATACTTAAATATTTAGGCTCAGCGGTCACGCTAATGACATGGCCAAAATACCAAGCACACATCTGGGCTCAGCGGTTACACTAATAACATGGCCCAGAGCCAAAGCACATATCTTAGCTCAGAGGTTACCCTAATAACATGTCCAAGATACGACTCAACCCTAAACCTAGACTGCGCAGACCCAGAGAAATGCGGAAAAACATCGCATCCAAGACTCATCACATGAGTACCCCTAAGGAGATCCACCAAAGGGTTGGCTAGTACTTAAGCTGGCTCCATTCCCCAAAGTGGAAGCAATGGCAGCCATGCCCCGACTTGGATATAAACCCACCAAGACGAGACACAAAAGCTATCAAGCGGCAAACTCCATATGCTCGTTAAAGATAGTACGGCCTATCAATGTCATGGTCCAAGATACTCATTTAGAATTAGAATGGTCAAGACGCCATATACTCATAATTCTCTATGGGTACTTAGACAACACGACACCAACCAGATAATTAAACAGTCACGGGAAAAACTTCCTATCATGTGACTAATTGCATATAAATCATATTCAAATATCATATCGCCTCATATCTACTAAGGCTCATTCATTCATTCATTAAATAAAACCTTACCTGAAGACAAATCCCCGACCCGAGTACCGCGACGGGTCATCAGTCAAAACGGGGCTGACTAGATCTTAGTTTGACCAAACCCGTTTGGCCAAACCGGCTAGAAACAGAGTCTTAGCCATCGAGGCTTGCACATAAGAATATCACATTCATTTCATGTTATTTCATTCTATTTCTAACATGTGAATTTATTGATTCTTACCAAAACCCCGCTTGACTTACATGATATCAAATTAAACTAAAATCTCGTATTATGATTTCTAACATGTGAGAAATAATAATATAATGAAAAGCTTTTAATTAAATAATTTACTTATTAAAACTTCCCACTTGCTAAAAATTACAAAACACGATATAATAACAATACTCAAAAAACGTCACAAGTTCAAGGGAACCCACGGTTCATTTTAGACCGGTTTTGGTCATCTTTTCTAAAAACTGTTACTTAATATTTCCCCGCATGCATAACATATTTAAAACCCGTCAAAACAACAACAAAACAATCAAACATCGACACAACCCACAAGGACCAAACACGGACCAACCAGACCGGGCTGGACCGGGCCTGAACCGGCCTGAACCGGCCTGGTTTGGACCGGTTTCCAGCCCCACAAAACAGCCCCTACACGGTCCAACACCAACATCCATTCTAAATTAATTCTAACATGTTTTTAATTAACAAACAACCATATTAACAATCATCCATACAAAAATCATGATTATGAACAAATCATTCAAACATGTCAAGAACACCAAACATGTCATAAATTCATACAACATAATAAAATGATTACTTATCATGTTACTAATTAAAAACCGTAAATCATAAACAACAACTAAAGTATGTAACATTGATTCGTCGAGTAACTCGGAATCGTTACCTTAGCTAGCACAAAAATCAAGTAGCACCAAAATATAAGAACTAAGAAATAAGAACCCCGTCTTCTAGTCTTCTCCTAATATATACGAGTCACCAAACTCGTCTTCAAAATCTTCCCCTATAAGAAATGACAAGAAAAACATTATTAGAAGAAAAAATAGATTTTCCATAATTAAAGTGTTGAAAACGATTTTGTCGGAATTGGAAATAAAACGTACTTGAAGATGGAGAGCGAAGAGGGAGGATTTTTAGAATATAAGTAGGACGGAATTTAATTAAGGAAATTGAAGTTTATGATTGATTTTGCTCAAGAACGACGAAGAACAAATGAAGAACGACGAAAACGAATGAAGAACGATGAAGAACGATTAATTAGATCTTAATTTGATTGATTGTAAAATGAAAAGTTGTTGGTGAGTAATGAAAAGAAAGAAAATATCAAGGCTTAAGAGGGGAAAAAGAGACGTGTGAAAGGGAGAGGAATCGGGTCTGTTTTTACGCGATTTGCGGAGTTTAAGTTGACAGACCGATAAAGTTACAAATATCTTAGATATTTTTATTAGTTTAATCATATTAATTAAAAGATCTAATATGAGTGGAAAAAAAAGTGACATGGGCGTGTGACTCATGTCAAAGTCGGGTTTCGGGTTTGTTTCGGGATTTTAGATGACTCGGGAATAGTTAAATGACGTTCGGGTTAAAACCGTAAAAGTTATTCTTTAATTCCAAATAAATTCAAAATAATTATATTAAATTTTCATAAATCCAAATAAATCTTAATAAAAAATAAATTAAAAATATTATTTTTTTAAAT
>JAIUZE010039173.1:0-15358 GCA_022085475.1 Heliosperma pusillum | reverse complement strand
ATACTAGCTTGGGGGGAAGCTAGCTAGTCTAGTAAGCTATTTTTGCTTTGCACTTTCGTTTTATTTTTCCCACTCCTCATTAAATATTAACCTCTTGTCTTCCCTGTTTTGTGCTTTGAACCGTTTTTACGGTTAGCTTGGGTGATTTACATGTTGGCACATTGAGGACAATGTCGTGTTTAGCTTGGGGGGGATTGCATTTTGCATTTGCATTTTAGTTAGTAGTTGCATTTAGTTAGGAAATTTATGAAACTTTGAAAATTTTGTGCTAAATTTGTGCTTCACATGCTTTGCTTGCCTACTTTGGTTGTGGTTTACATAGTTGTACCCATTTATATGTCCCAATATTAGCATAATAGCTAATGATTCTCTATTATTTGACGGGATAACTGCATTCATGGGGATGTCTTGACATAGTAGGTGGAAGATGGAAATTTAACCTAGTAAGCTTGATCTTGACTTTTGGCAAGCCATAAATTGGTAAGGTAGAGCCTCTTTAGACTGATGCATCCATATTCGGTCTCTCTTATGTGAGTGTAAGTTTCCTTATGGTTTGTGCTACATCAAATACGCACAAGTATGATTTTGATTTCATTTCTTTATAAGCATGCATTCATTTGTTAGCATTTTGGAGCCATTCACATGATTAAATTTGCCTTTTTGAACCCGTTCACAAAAATCTATCTTTAGCTACATATAAAAATTACCTACCTTGTTGAGCTAGTAGCCTTGATTAATTGTGTTTGGGTGCTCATTTAGGATTTGTTATATTTTGAAGTATCATTGTGAGCTTGGTCTTAATGCTTTGAGATGAAAAAGAAAGAAAAATGATGAAAAAAGCATGAAATGAAAAAAAAGATGAGAAAAGAAAAGAAAAAGAGAAAAAGAAAGAAAAAAGCATGAAATGGAAAAAAGGAAGCATATCTTGTATGTTGAAAAAAAAAAGATGATTTAAGAAATTATCATGTTTTATTCATATATTTTGGAGAGTTTTCTTGAGAATTGTATTGGAAATTTTGGGATAGTTTTGGGATTGAGCATCCTTACATATGGTTGTTGCTAGCTTGACTTAGCTCCACATACCATAAACCAGTTGTTCCCCTTTCTTACCCATTTCGTATTAACCTTCTTCTTACCTATGACTTCCTTTTCATGCTTGCATTTGAATGTTTTTGGCTTGTAGTTTTGAAATTCTTACCATATTAGATTGCGGGCACACTCTCATAAGTCGAGGATAGGTGAGTGCTACTCATAAAAATCCTTTCACATTTAAACGAGTTTGAGTGAATCGTGAGAGTCCATAAGTCAAAAGATCATGCAAGAGCCGAAAAGTTCATTTGAATTCTTTCATGCTACGCCGCCATGTAAATCCCATCCATGTTTATTGCATTATCCTTATGCCCATGTTGTTTCGGGATTTGAGTCATTATGCTTGATAGTTTAAAATTGGATATTGCAATTGTGGGGACTTGGTTGTTTTTCTCTCTTGTCTTGGTCTTATGTGCTTGCTTGAGGACAAGTAAGAGTTTAGCTTGGGGGAGTTTGATATGTCTAGTTTTTATATGATTTTACTCCATAATTTAGCTCGATTTTACATGATTATTATATTTTGTTTAGTATATTATTGAGCTAATTACGTGTTCGAGGTGCACTGCTCGTTTTTGTTACGTTTTGCAGGAATCTAAGCATTTAGAGGCTTTTTTCTAGCACATTATCAAGCACCAAAGTCCACCAAGCTAATGGAAGCAAGATGGACCATGGAAGGATAGTATGAAGAATGACAAGGCAAGCATGAAGATTTGTGAAATGGGTTGATATGAAAATGAGAAACCAAAAATGAAGCCCAATGAAAGGAGTCAACAACTCAACATAGGGATGCTCCTTTGGATGCTCATGGGATGCCAAGACTATGCAATTAACCAGAAAATTAAGGAGCTTAAAGGCATAGCATAGATTCCTCAAGCATTTAATTGAGTAATTAAACAATTATAGCCGGGTTAGTGGAACCCCGATCGGGGTTCCCATTCCCCGATCGGGGTTTGGGCTCTGTGAATGCATACGTTTCAAGTCCCTCTCGCTATATAAAGGAGGGGTACTTCGACACTTAGGGATATCTTTTTCATCATCTTTTACACTATCTTTACACATATTTCTCCCTTACATTTTCCTTAGTTTAAGCACACAAGTTTTTCTTAGTTTCATATTTAGTTAAACATTTGGTTATTACTTTGTTCAAACACTTGGTTACATCTTAAGTTGTAATTCAATCTTTCCATTCAAGCTATTTGGGTTATTTGTTCTTCATTTCTAAGTTATACTTCTCGATTACGGTAATTATAATTCTTGTTTTATGTTAGTATTTACTTTCGTCATTTACCTTACAAGTCATTTAGCTAATCGTAACACTAGTTAATCAAGATTTCATTGTTATTTACATTAGAATTGTTAGTAGTGATTCTTAGTGTAGCACATTCTTTTAACAAGTTGTTTTCCTTTATAATTTCATAATCATCATGCTTATTATATCAAATACTATTAGTTTAATCATCATGCTTATTAAATTTGTTAATTCATTCTATAAGTCGAGAGGCACGGAATCGGATTAGACTAAGCATGTGTAGTAGGACGACTCTAGTCATAACGAAAGTTCTCTAGGACTCAACCTAAGGTTGACACTAATATCGAGAGATGGGTTTATTTAGCCTAAATAATTAACAATATTAAGAATTCCTATGTTTAACATGAGCATTTACGTATTTGCATGAGTGACCCGACTCCCCTAGACTCTTTTAATATTATTTAATTTACATCATTTTTAGCTAAACATCAAAACTAAACCAACCATTAAACCGAATTTGATAGTAGTCTTTTCATAGCATTTCATAGCGCAATTTCCGTCTCCTCGTGTTCGACCCCTCGTACTACATTAATTTGTGTCTAGAGAAATTTATCTTTGATTAGGTGTGCGACATAGCCTATCAATAGCAAAAGGTACACAACAGAATGTGCAACCTTACATTGTGAGAATTCATGCTAGTGTTCTACCTGGGCAATAAAGAATATAAGAAACCCAGGACATGGATGTGTTGGTGTACAAGATCATAACCCTATGGCAACATCTGAATAGGTTGCAAAAAAATTGTTGGGTTATATCAGGGCTAATCCTGACAAATCAGGGAAGTCAATCCAAGACTTGCTTTTAGAAAGGTATGGTATCAAAATGAAAACCTCAACTATCTACAAGATGAAAGACCTAGCAATGAGAGAGATCAATAATGGTGGTCATGATGAATCCTACAAACTTTTACCAGCCTATTGTGAGATGATTAAGAACACTAATAATGGGAGTTATGCTCTTTGCACATGGGTCTACATTGACACTCTAGAACGTCCACTTCAGTTTAAAAGCATATTCATATCATTTAATGCACAAATTAAGGGAGTGATAAGAGCTTGTAGAAGTTTAATTGGTGTGGATGGAACACATCTGAAGGGAAGTCATGGTGGTGTGCTTTTAACAACTGTGGCCCTTGATGAGAACAATGAGATATTTCCTTTAGCAGTTTCCGTAGTAAAATCTGAGAATAAGGATAGCTGGTTTACTTTCTTCAGGCACTTAAAGAACAGTCTGAGGGACAGTGAAAGAAGCAACTGGACTGTCATATCTGACAGACTGAAGGTATTCTAGTTACTTCATCAACTTTTGATAAGTTAATAAAGTTTAGAATTTATGCTTATCTTACTTACGTTAACGAATGAAGTTACACTTTTAAGGCTTGAAATTACACTTTTAAGGCTTGAAGTTACATTAGTAAAAACTAAAGTTACACTAATAAGGACTAAAGTATGAAGATCAAATTAAAATATTCAATCAAATTTAGTATAAATGATTGAAGTTACCCAAAAAATGACTAAAGTTACCTAAACGTGTCTTAAAGTTACTCAAATAAAGGTGAAGTTACATTCGTAGAAGTTACACTCATAAAAAGGTTAAAACGATATAAATTGTAAAGTTACAAAAATTCAAATTTATATAGTTGAAATCACATTTTGGGTTAAAGTTATATAAATAAGGATTGAAGTTACACTCGTAATGACTGAAGTGACCCTCATAAAAAAACTAAAATTACAAAAACTTATCTTAAAGTTACTCAAATTCAAATTTGTATACTCGAGATCACATTTTGTGTTAAAGTTACACAAATAAGGGTTGAAGTTACACTCATAATGACTGAAGTTACACTCATAAAAAGGTTAAAATCACATAAACTTGTCGTAAAGTTACAAAAATTCAAATTATATAGTCGAAATCATATTTTAGTTTGAAATTTTCTCAAATAAGGGTTGAAGTTACACTCGTAATGACTGAAGTTACATTCATAAAAAGGTTAAAATCACATAAACTTGTGTTAAAGTAACATAAATTCAAAATTATATAGTCGAAATCACATTTTAATTTGAAGTTACACATATAATGGTTGAAGTTACACTCGTAATGACTAAAGTTAAACTCATAAAAGGCTGAAATTACAAAAATTTGTTTCAAAATGATATTGTTACACCATGAAGGTCATGTGTATGTGTAATTCATCAAACCCCACTCATTTTGTTCTAATCTTGTCCCTTCATCTTAGCTTGTTCTTATCTTGTCCATTCATTTTTGCTATAATCTTATTATCCCTTCATCTTGTTTTAATAATCTTGTCCATCCATCTACTTCACCCAAAGGCTAAGATGATGACTCATGTACTCAAAAAAATAGGATCACATAAGTCCACCTTTCTTAGGTGAGTCCATGAGTCCTAATTTAAACCATTAGATCTAACAAATGAAGGGTTAAGATTAAAACACAAAAACAAGGGCTAATATAAAAGCTTCCAAATCCCACACAAACCCTAATTAGTCTTTCAAACCTTCTGTCTTTCTCTCACTTCTCTCTTTTCCTCTCATCTCTCTACAACTCCCTCCACCTTCACCATAACCGGCCACTGCCACCACCCCGGCATCCCTCGGCCGCCCTTTCCTCCGCCTACATCCTCTTTCTCCTTTGGCCTCCTCCCTTTGCCGCCTCCTTCATCTTCCTTCTCCCTCGGCCTCCCTCTCTGCCGCCGCCTCCACGCCGCCTCATCTCCTTTTTTTTTGCACACATTTGTGTCGTTGGTGTTGGGTTGTTGTCAGGTATTTTGTTTAAATATGGGTCGTGGGTGGTGGAGTGAAGGGAGGTAGGAATTGTGCTTTTTTTTTTCTCAGATTTGTGTCGTGGTTGTTGTTGGTTTTTTGTCCTTTTTTTTCCAAATCTGAATTGGTATGGGGATGCTGTGGTGGGTGGCGGTGGCGGTGGTTTGTCCTCGACGGTGAAAAGAGGGTGAAATGTTAGGTGTTGGTGGTTGGTGGTGTTGTTATTGTAGGTGGTGGTAGGAGGTGGTGGTGGGAGTTGTTGTTGTTCGTAAATTAACATCGCCTTGACTAAACTTGATACACTAAAAGTCGTCTTAAAGTTACATAAAGTCGTACCAAAGTTACACTCATACGGACTAAAGTTACACCAATTTGCCTAATATTTATTTGAAATTGGTGTAAAGTTACATAAACTTGGACAGAAGTGACATAAAATTGTACTAATACTACTTCAAATTATATAAATTGAAATTAGTATGACCTTAAAAAAACTCACAAAAGAATTAAATTACACTTTTAAAAGAGTAAAGTTACATAAACTATTATTTGAAATTATATTATTACAAATTAATAAATATGATTAATTATATTGGCATAAAGTTACACAGTTTGAATGTAACTTTAGTGTTTTACTAGTGTAACTGTAATGATTTACGAATGTAACTTTAGTTTTTTTAAAGTTCTAAATTCTTTAAAATATGAAATTATAGAAGATAATTTGATTTTGAATTTCAATTTTTACTTAACCTTAGGCAAATTTTATTAAATTTTATGTGACATTGTAACTTAATTCCAATGTTACGTAACTTCTCTAAATTTTTATGTAACTTTAATCTAATGTTATGTAACTTTAGTTCATTTTTCAATCTACTAATTCGAATTTATAGAATTTTATGTAACTTTAGTCAATTTTTATGTAACTTTGGTCAATTCTTGTGTAACTTTTGTTAGTTTTTGTGTAACTAATATCAGTTTTTGTGTAACTTTGGTCAGTTTTTGTGTAACTTTGGTCAGTTTTGCTGTAACTTTGGTCAGTTTTGCTGTAACTTTGGTCAGTTTTGCGTGTAACTTTAGTTAAAGGCGGCCCCAACCAATAACAAAACCACCAACAGCCACCCCATCAATGAAGCCCACAAACCGCCACCGCCACCACAGTCACCGAATCCCGTGCTCTCTAACCCAACACCACGAACAACCACTCCACCATAGAAAATATAAAAAAAAACATATCTAAAAAAAATTGAGCAGGTGGAGGGAAGAGAAGCCGGCGAATGGAGGAAGGGAGGAGGAGGGTCGTCCGAGGAGGAGGAGGAGGAGGAGGAGTAGGAGGGACGTGGAGGAGGAGGAGGAGCGCCGCGGGAGGAGGAGGAGCAGGCAGGAGGCGTGGTGGAGGAGGGAGGCCGAGGTGGCCGACGGGGAGAGGGAAGCCGGGGAGGCCGACAGGAGAGGAGGAGTGTATGAGGAAGGCTGAGGGACGTGGTGGTAGTGGTGAGCTTGGTGGTGGTGGGTTTAAATCTGAAATTGTAGAGAGATGAGAGGAAGAGAGAGAAGTGAGAGAAAAAGTGGGTAGGTTATGTTGAAGTGATTAGGGCTTGGTTGTGTTTTGGATGGTTTTATATCATCCCTTGTTTTTTTTGTTTTAATCTTGACCTTTGATTTGTTAAATCTAATGGTCTATATATATATATATATATATATATATATATATATATATATATATAGATATATAATATAATATATATATATAGATATATATATAGATTATTTATATATATATATATATATATATATATATATAGAGAGAGAGAGAGAGAGAGAGAGGGAGAGAGAGAGAGAGAGAGAGAGAGAGAGAGAGAGAGAGAGAGAGAGAGATAGGTTCTTGTGAGTCCACCATTTATTTTTCAGTTCATGAGTCCTCATCCTAGCCATTGGACGAGGGAGATGGATGGATGAGATTGTTGAGACAAAAACACACTTAACACTAATCAATTACCTATGCACTAATTAATCAATTTTCTCTCTCTAGCCTTTAGTTAATCACTTTTGAGCACTTTTGAGTTTCTGAGATTTATGAGTGTAACTTCAGCCCCTATTTCTGTAACTTCAAACTAAAATGTGATTTCGACTATATAAATTTGAATTTATGAAACTTCAAAACAAGTTTATGTGATTTTAGACTTTTTATGAGCGTAACTTCAGTCATTACGAGTGTCACTTCAACCATTATTTATGTAACTTCAAACTAAAATGTGATTTCGACTACATAAATTTGAATTTATGAAACTTCAAGACAAGTTTATGTGATTTTAGCTTTTTTATGAATCTAACATCAGTCATTACGAGTGTAACTTGAACCATTATTTATGTAACTTCAAACTAAAATGTGATTTCGATTACATAAATTTGAATTTATGAAACTTTAACACAAGTTTATGTGATTTTAGCATTTTTATGAGTTTAACTTCAGTCATTACGAGTGTCACTTCAACCATTAATTTTGTAACTTCAAACTAAAATGTGATTTCGACTATACAAATTTGAATTTATGAAACTTTAAGACAAGTTTATATAATTTTAGCCTTTTTATGATTGCAACTTCAGTCATTACGAGTATAACTTCAACCCCTATTTGTGTAACTTCAAACTAAAATGTGATTTTGACTATATAAATTTGAATTTATCTAACTTAAAGACAAGTTTATGTGATTTTAGCATTTTTATGAGTGTAACTTCAGTCATTACGAATGTAACTTCAGTCCATATTTGTGTAACTTCAAACTAAAATGTGATTTCGACTATATAAATTTGAATTTATCTAACTTTAAGACAAGTTCATGTGATTTTAGCCTTTTTGTGAGTGTAACTTCAGTCGTTAAGTGTGTAACTTCAACCATTATTTGAGTAACTGTAACCCAATATGTAATTTCGACCATACAAATTTGAAATTTTGTAACTTTGACAATTTATATGATTTTAACCTTTTTATGAGTGTAACTTTAAGTTTTACGAGTGTAACTTCAAACCTTAGTGTAACTTTAAGAAATATTTAGGCAACTTTAGTCATTTTTTGGGTTACTTAAGTCATCTATACTATATGTGATTCAGTGATTGGATATTATAATTTGAATTCATGTCACTTCAAGACAAATTTAGGTAACTTTAGTCCTTTTCAGTTTTTAATAGTATAACTTTAGTATTTGAAAGTGTAACTTTAAGCCTTACAAGTGTCACTTCAAACCTTGAAAGAGTAACTTCAGTCTCTAATAATGTAAGTTCAGTCCTAACAGTGTTATTTCAGTCCTTAAAAGTGTAACTTCAATCCTTAATTGTTTAACTCATTTAAAAAAACGAAATCTAAAATTACGATAAAAAAACATAAGAAATTTGAAAAATTAAAAGATCTAAAAAGAACATAACAAAAAAAACAGATTTGGAAAAGTTTTACCATAAAAATCAAGATATAATTTTTAAAAAAAAAAACTAGATCAAGAAAAAAAAAAAATATAAAAAACTTTAACCAATAATAGTGTTACTTTAGTTCATGATGGTGTAACTTCAACCACCACCAATAAAAAAAACATATTATGAGTAGAAAAAAAAATCTAAAAAAAACATGAATCCAGATAGAAACAAAGTAGACCTAGAAAAAACAATATATATAATATAAAATATATATATATATAACATCCACCAAACACTACCAACAAAAAAACAAGATCTTCAAAAAAAAAATTATACATAACAAAAAGGTGATGTGCATAGATTAAAAAACGATATTTTAGAAAAATAAAACATAAATTCTGAAAAAAAATAATAATAAATAAAAAACTAGATTTATAATGAAATCTGAAAAAAAAAAAAGAAAAAAAAAAGAGGGAGACGGTTGAGGGAGAAGGAGGCGCGCGACAGGAATGAAGAGGAGGCGGCTGGGTGAGGCGGCGTCGTGTGGTGGCGGCGGCAGGTTTCTGGTGGTCGTGACGTCAGGTGAAGGAAGCGGCAGGTGGAAGGTGGTAGCGTGGGGTAGCGTCAGGTGGCCGTGCGGGGGTAGAGTGGCTGGTGGGGGCGGGGGGGCTGGTGGCGGCAGAGGGAGGCCGAGGGTGTTTGTTTGTTTGTGTTTGTTTTTTCGCAGATCTAAATTTTTTTTTGTGTTTGAGTGCTTTGGTGGTGGTTGTTGGTGGTAAAGGAGGATGGTTTTTGGTAGTAAAGGACGCGGTGGCCGGAGGTAGAAGGAGAATTTTTTTTTATTTCACCGGCGGTGGCCGCGGTAGTTGAAGACGGTGGCCGGCGGTGGCATCGGTGGTTGAAGACGGTGGCGACATTGAAGAAGAAGAATGAAAGTGAGGTGGTGGGAGTAAGTGTAGAGAGAAAAGATGAGGAGAATTTTAGAGAGAAGGAGGAGTGAATTTTAGAGAGAAGAAGGAAAGTTTAGAATGAATGAATTTGGTGAGAAGTGAGTGGAAGAAAAGAAGTATTAGTGGTTTAATTAGTGTTGTAAAGAGAGAGTGGGTTAAACACCTTCCTAATGACATTTTTTGTCTTTTAATCTCAACCATCCATCTTCAAGATCCAAGGGCCTATAAAAGGACTTATGGACTCAACTTCTCTAAGAGAACTCACATGATCCTTTATATATATATATATATATATATATATATATATATATAGGGGCGGGATCCCATGCGAACTAAAGTACGATGCGAACTGTACGAACTATATAATCAGGAGGATTTTCTACGTACACAGCCAAATTTATAATAATAATAAAAACTTTTATTTATTGTTCTCTCCCCCCAAAGTAATAGTACTCCACATATTATCATTTACCCTACCTGGTACACTGTCTCATCCTTATCCACCACCACAACCCATTCGTCGCCGATAACCTCGCCGGAGCACATCGTACCCTTACGAAGACGCACCATCGGACCTTCTAGTTAACGCCGCCGATGAACCACCGTGCACTTTCAAACATTTTCGTCTGTGAATTTTTCCGAGAGGTCCGCCGTCGGCGTTTGGTTTTTGAAATTTTAGTTCAATTTTTATAGATCTATGAATCATATCTCGAAATTAGAGGAGGCCAAGGAAACGAAAGTAACTGCGAGGATAAACGCCAATTAGAGTGGTGAAGGTGTTTCCCGACTCGGTTAATTTTACGGCATACTGATCGATGTAGGTGACGGCTAGTGCTGGTGGGTTACAAAAATTAGGGATTTGAAAAATTGTGAAATTAAATCATAAGTAATGTTGGGTTGTTAGTCCTGGTGCTTGGTGAGTTTGTCTTATGGTAGTGGAATCATAGGTAGTGGTTTCTAGTGTCGTGTGATTTCATACAGGTTTTAGTGATGCTAAAATTTCTATGATACATTTCTAAGTAATTATGTGATCTAACTGTTTGTGTAGTATTCTTAGTAGATCTCAGAAAAATGACAAGCATAACCTGACAAGGAATCATTATATTTAATAGTATTATTATTATGTTATTATATTGTTAAAAGTCTCGCAAAAATGTGATGTAAGTTGATATAAGCTTTGAATTTTTTATCTCAATGAGATTTTATATTTGTTTACTCAATATGTTTACCATATTAGAAATAAATTTTCTTTGAACAAGCTAAAGGTATGTTTTTAGTAATTTTATAAAGTGTATCTAGCAAGGTAAATATATGTATTTAGTAATTGAAAGAAGTGTATGTAGCAAATTAAGGTAAATATGTGTATTTAGTAATTGAAAGAAGTGTATGTACCAAATTACAGATATGTATCTACCAATTTAAAGTAGCATATCTAGCAAACTAATGATATGTAAGTATGTAACTAGTAACTTAAAGGCGTGTATCTAGCAAGCTACAGATATGTATCTACCAATTTAAATGAGCGTATCTAATAACTTAAAGGAGTGTATCTAGCAAGCTAACGATATGTAGCTAGTAACTTAAAGACGTGTATCTAGCAAGTTCCATGTATTTACCTAGCAATTTAAAGAGGTATATCTAGCAAACTAAAGATATGTATCTAGTAACTTAAAGAAATGTATCTAACAAGCTAAATATATGTATCTACTAATCTAAAGGAGTGTATCTAGCAAGTTACACTAACAAGCTAAATATATGTATCTACTAATCTAAAGAAATGTATCTAGCAATTTAAAAAAGTGTATCTAGCAAGATAATGACATGTATCTAGTAACTTAAAGGAGTGTATCTAGCAAACTAAAGATACGTATCTAGTATTTTACATGAATGTATCTAATAAGTAAAGATATGTACTCTCTCCGCCCCGGTCAATTGTTGTCCTTTTATTTTGGCACAAAGATCAAGGAAAGAGTATGAGACCATTTGTGGTGATACTTGGTGGAAGCCAAGTGACCAATGCTCCCAAACAAGTATAACGTTTCTCATAGAAAATCTTCCTAATATACAAAGAACAATAATTGACTTAGACACCCAAAAAAGGAATAAGACAACAATTGACCGAGACATATGAAGTATCTAGTAATCTAAATGAGTGTATCTAAACTACATGTATGTATCTAGCAATTTAAATGAGTGCATCTAACAAACTAACGATATGTATCTACCAACTTAAATGAATGTATTTAACAACCTCCGTGTATGTATCTAGTACTCTAAAGATGTGTTTTGACAAAGTACAAATATGTATCTAACCATTTAAGAAGTGTATCTAACAACTTAAAGAAATCAAATAAAACAAAACCACTAACTAAATATTTCAGCAATTTTAGAGTGCAACACATATAGGAATGCTAAATACAACCAATTATAGGCTGTACTAACACTAAATACATCCCCAATTCCATTCATCATTGTTCACCTCTCTTACATTTCATTATAATACTTGTATAATTATAGCTCGTGTGATCGCATCGGTTGGTAGCTCCTTATTTGGTTATGATATTGGAGTTTCAAGTTTCAAATTCTTCTTCATTTCTTTCTTTAATTTAATTTCTCCCTTATCTAGGTCCTAATTATTAATTAGTTATATAGAATGAATAGATTGGGCTAATAGTTGTAATTCAATCGTCGGGCACAACTCCGGCAAACACGTTGATCACAGTTTTTTTTTTTCCAGCGTCACCTACTCCATCTTATCTTTCCTCATTGTCACACAATCACTCAGCCAACTCACCCACCACCGTCGACATCAAAAACGGAGATTTAAAAGCCAGATCTATAAGTAAACAATGCTAGGATTTAAAAGGATACTATTGAGAATTTTTTAGTGTCTGAGTGGTCGTACGTCGGTGTCGAGCCGCCGAGGAGTGACGAACGGTGATGGAGATGAGAGGAAAAAGGCGTGATGATGAGTAATGGATGCCGACGGAGTAGACACCAGGAATAAGTTGTCGGCGTGAGTCACCGGCGTCATTAACTACCAGCGGCGTCGGCGTTGAGTCGTTGACCGTGGTTGTGAGTCGTTGTTGACTATTAAGTAAATGGATATGCGAGAGATGATGAGAGGTAGCAGGTAGTGCCATGTTGGGGGTTTAGTTTATTTGGAATATAAGTCCCTGATTTAATTAGATCTAATGGTTCTCAATGAGTTCGTACGGTTCGCACCGTAAAATAGTTCGCACGAGATCCTATTCCTATAGAGTGAGCATCCGGTGAGTCTAGCTTCTTAGGTGAGTACGGTCCTATCAAGTAGGACCATTGGATCAACAAGATCCAAGAGCTGTTGTTCAGCCACGTCGCCCAAAAACAACCTGTCAACATAATAAAAGAGAAACTAAGTCGTCCAATCTTCTCACAATAATCATAAATTTTTCTCTCTCTACAATTTTACCCTCTCTCTTTCTCTTGTACCAGACAAACTAATTGCTCCAAAATCCCAAAACCCTAAAAATACCAAAAACACAAGAGCATATCTGTGAAAATAATTGAAGAACAAAATCAAACATGATTCTTATCATCTTTCTCCTTGGTTACACACAAACAAAGAGGTAAAAATCAACGTTATTTTTAATTTTTATCTTTGATTTAGATCTGTTTTGTTGTATATAATAAATGTTGATATTCAATCTGGTATCGTATGTGTTCATATTGTTATTGTTGATTGTTCATGCGATTAATGCCGATTGTAATGTTCATATTCTGGAAAAAGTTAGGGTTATGACATAATAAAATTGAGCATCAATTTTAATTTTTGTTTTCTTAATTTACGATTGATTTATGTAATAATTTGCGATTATATGAATTTTTAAATCGTATTATAATCTTATGTTTATTTGTTCGATTTCGGATCTATGTACGTGTTCATAATGTTTGACAAAAAGTTAAGGTTATGATATTGTGAAATTCATAACTGGATTTGTATTTAGGAAAATTAAAGGTATGCAGCGACGATTAGTTAAGCTAACCGTTGTAAATATAATCGACATATAGTGTAACATTATTACTGTAATATTGTTACTGTAATAATAATACAGTAATATGTGAACTGAAACTGAAATATTGAACTGAAACTGAAATGTTGTACAACATTGTATATTTGATGGTGTGTGATTTAACCAAATTAAATTTGATTGTGTACGTAACATTGTTATAAACCTACAAATGATGTTAATCACCAACGATGTCCCATCGGCTTTCGTAAATGTTTTAATTATTAATGATTCAATGTTTTGATTTGAATGTCAGGAAATTGAAGAAGGTTTGAGAAATCAATGAACGATGTACCTTGTTCCTGAATGATAGAGATTGAACTTGAACTACTGTTACAACATTGTACATTTGATGCTGTGTGTTTTTTCCAATTAAATTTGATTGCATAACATTAAAATAAACTCACAAATAATGTTAGGAAAATTGGAGGTATGCAGCGACGATTAGTTTTTTTAACTTCTGTAAATATTATCGACACATAGTGTAATATTATTACTGTAATATTGGTACTGTAACAATAATACAGTAACATGTGAGTTGAACTTGAAATATTAAACTGTTATAAACTCGTAATGATGTTGATCACCAATGATGTACCATCGGATTTCTTATATGTTTTCATTATTAATGATTCAATGTTTTGTTTTGAATGTCAGGAAATTGAAGAAGGTTTGAGAAATTAACCAACGACACAATAAAAGGTCGCTAAAGAGATATAGTATATACAAAAAGATTAAGACAAAGACAAATCGGTCATGAAGATAGGCGTTGGAAGACAATATTTGTGACACCCTCAAATTTGCGGAAAGAAAAAAAATAATTTAAATACATAAAAGATGAGAATACATAACGAAGGTGTCTGAAATAAAAAGGTTCAACAAAAAGGAAACAATATGATACAAAAGAAATATACAAGACGGGAGACATATCTCCCGTATAAATACGGAAATAAAAGAGTGTATAATAATATACAATCCTAAAGAACCGAATATAGGTCCAAGGTAAATACTTCGCTCGCTAGCTCGTCAATGTACCCAATGTATGCATCACAAACCTGCCAACCGCATTAAATATAAACACGGAAGCCACAGTCAGTGGGGAGTCACTCCGAGTTCTCCCAGCCACGAAATGTCGAGTTTAATTAAACATGAATAACATAAAAGTAATGTATATGGAAAATACAAAACCTTAACATATATGATATGCTTTTCATGTTATGAAACAATTAACTAACATATAACCTAGCATATGAAAGCTATCATGTGAATCCGGTAATAAACTATAACAAGAGGTAGGAAGAATGTGTTGCTAGCTCAGAGGTTACCGGGAACATGGCCATGATACACTCAAACCCTAATCCAACATAATATCATGTGAATCAGTTAACATCCGGTAATCCAAACTCTATCGACCTTAGCCGGCTTGCATCTCACCTTCTAAGATTCATAGAATCATACAAACATGAAAGACCAATACTTCTACAAACAGGCATAAGTTCTTAGGACCATCGATAGTCGACTTCTGTAACGCGAGGCTATACCACAAGGTAGGAAAACATCCTAGTCCTAGACTGATCAGACCTAGCGACAACAGCTATTCCATTCCCCGTCCCATGACATAACCGTACATGAGAAACTCTACTAGGCGACCCCCTAAGCAGAGATGGCTAGTACTTAAGCTGGCTCCATTCCCAAAGTGAAATAGGCAGCCATGCCCCGACTTGGATATAAACCCACCAGGCCGGAACACAAAAGCTATTAACCATGAACTATATACTC
>JAIUZE010039169.1:0-16774 GCA_022085475.1 Heliosperma pusillum | reverse complement strand
TAAGTATGAAGACCGAAATTTTATTTAAAAAAATAATAGTTTTGATTTATTGTTATTTAAAATTTATTAAGATTTATCCTAATAATATCATTATTTTGAAATTTATCGGAATTTAAAGAATAAACGTTACGTTTTAACGACACGCATTAAACATTCCCGACGCATCGTAATGCGCGCAACAAAATCGAAAACTCGACTTTGGCATGAGTCACGCGCCCATGTCATCGCTTTCCACTCACCATAAGATAGTTTAATTGTTTTGAATAAACTAATCAAAATATCTAGATATTTATTAACTTTATCGATCAGTTAACGAAAATTACGCAAATCGTGTACAAAACTGACCCGACAGTCACCATATCACACGGTTTTTCCTCTCTCTTTGACCTTGATATTTTCTTTCTTTTCATTACAATAACATAATATCTTGATATTTAATTCAATTAACTTAATATCTAATTAATTACGTTAATATAATTATTATACCGGGTCGATTCCATAACAACAATTTCAAACCCAACTCACTATTTTGCTCTATAAACTCACGGCTCACACACTCCACTTTACTCACAAACAACTTGTCATTTTTCAACAAATCAAATTAAGATCAAAATATCACTTTCTTTAATCGTTCTTGAGCGTTCTTCGCGTTCTTCATCCGTTCTTCATCGTTCTTGAGCAAAACCTTCATAAAACCTTCATTTCTTAATTAAATCCGTCCTAACTTATATTTCTAGGATCTCCTCTGCGCTCCCCATCTTCAAGTACGTTTTATTTTAAATTCCGACAAAATCGTTTTCAACACTTTAATTATGGAAAATCAAGTTTTAAGTTCTAATAATGTTTTCTTGTCATTTCTTATAGGGGAAGATTTTGAAGACGAGTTTGGTGACTCGTATATATTAGGGGAAGATTAGAAGGCGGGTTTCTTATTTTCTTGGTTCTTATTATTTTGGTGCTACTTGATTTTAGCTAAGCTAAGGTAACGATTCCGAGGTACTCGACGATATAATGTCACATAGCCTTAGTTTCTTAGGTTTTAGTTCATATTATGGTTACTAATGATTTTTAGTAGTAACATGTTAAGTAGTATGATTTATATGTTGTATGGAATTTTTAATATGTTAGTGTTCTAGACATGTTAGTATGATTTAATTATAATCATGATTTTTGTATGATTGATGGTTGAATTGGATGTTTAAAAATGTTTGTTGTTAATTAAAATCATGTTAGAATCAATTTGTGTTGGTGGTGGTGTTGGCCGTGGAAGTGGCCGTGTAGGGTGGTTGGTGAACCGGACCAAACCAGCCGGTCCAGGCCGGTTCAGACCGGTCTGGGTTGGTCCATGGTGGGTCCGGGTTTTGGTCTTTGGGTTGTGTAGATGTTTGATTGTTTAATTGTTGTTTTGACGGGTTTTAATTATGTTAAAGCATGCGGGAAATAATTAGAAACGGTTTTTAGTAAAACCGTTAAAAAGGCCAAAACAGCCCATTTTGCCAAAACAGGCCGTGAGGCCCAAATCAGGCCCATGTGGGTCCGGTCCAACTCAGCCCGGGGGTCCCACTTTGGGACTTGTGACGGTTTTTGAGTTATCGTCATTTTTATCGCGTTTTGTAATAATTAGCAAGCGAGAAATATTAATAAGTAAAATATTTAATTAAAAAGGTTTTTCATTAAATTATTATTTCTCACATGTTAGAAATTATAAGACGAGACCGTAGTTTAATTTAATATCCTTTTAGTCAAACGGGTTTTGGTTATAATTTAATAATTCACCGGTTAGAAGTTTTATTAAAATAACATGTAATGATTATGTTGATTTTATGTCTATGTGATAAAGACTCTGTTTCTAGCCGGTTTGATCCAACGGGTTTGGTCAAACTAAGATCTAGTCAGCCCCGATTTGACTAATGACCCGTCGCGGGACTCGGGTCGGGGATTTGTCTTCAAGTAAAGTTGTATTTAATTATAGAATTAGCCTTAATAGATATGAGGCGATATGATATTTGAATATGATTTATTTGCAATTAGTCACATGATAGGATGTTCTCCTGTGACTGTTTAATTATATGGTTGGTGTCGTGTTGACTAAGTACCCATAGAGAATTACGATTATATGGCATGTTAAGTCGTATCTTGGCCATGTTTTAAAGGTAACCTCTGAGTTAAGATATTAGTTTGGTTCGGCCATTGTAATTCTAAATGAGGATCTTGGACCATGACATTGATAGGTCCGTACTGTCTTTAACGAGTATATAGTTCATGGTTAATAGCTTTTGTGTCCCGGATTGGTGGGTTTATATCCAAGTCGGGGCATGGTTACCTAATCCACTTTGGGGATGGAGCCAGCTTAAGTACTAGCCATCTCTGCTTAGGGGGTCGCCTAGTAGAGTTTCTCATAGACGGTTATGTCATGGGACGGGGAATGGAAGAGCTGTTGTCGCTAGGTCTGATCAGTCTAGGACTAGGATGTTTTCCTACCTTGTGGTATAGCCTCGAGTTACAGAAGTCTTCTATTGACTGTGCTAAGAACTTATGCCTGTTTGTAGAAGTAGTGGTCTTTCATGTTTGTATGATTCTATGAGTTTTAGAAGGTGAGATGCAAGCCGGCTAAGATTGATAGAGTTTGGATTACCGATTGTTAACTGATTCACATGATTACGTGTTGATTAGGGTTTGAGTGTATCACGGCCATGTTCTGAGAGGAACCTCTGAGCTAGCATACCAGCTTCCCTACCTCGAGTTATAGTTTATTATCGGTTTCACATGATAGCTTTCACATGCTAGGTTATTTGTTAGTTATCTGTTTCATAACATGAAAAGCAGATCATATATGTTTAAGTTTTGTATTTTCCATATACATTGCTTTTATGTTATTCATGTTTCATTAAACTCGACATTTCGTGGCTGGGAGAACTCGGAGTTACTCCCCACTGACTGTGGCTTCCGTGTTTATATTTAATGCGGTCGAACAGGTGGTGATGCATACTTTGGGTACATTGACGAGCTAGCGAGCGAAGTATTTACCTTGGACCTATATCCGGTTCTTAGATTGTATATTATTATACACTCTTTTATTTCCGTATTTATACGGGAGATATGTCTCCCGTCTTGTATATTTCTTTTGTAGAATATTATTCCGTATTGTAATGACCCTTTTTATTTCAGACACCTTCATTATGTATTTAAATAATTTTTTTTTTCTTTCCGCAAATTTGAGGGTGTCACAAACCCAAGCTTGAAAGTCCACTCTTCACCCAAGACACACCTGATCAAACAATTAAGGAAGATTGTCTCTTTAGAAACTACTTTCTACTTTATCTACTTTATGTCAGAATTCTGCAAGTTTGTAGCTGTTATTTTGTTTCATGTTGAAAGTCCTTGTGGCCCTAGATGTATCCTAAACGTCTGAGATGTATCCTTGCTGCCTATATAAGGCCTTCACCTAATGAAATACAAATCAGATTTGAAGTAAAACATAAAACTGAAACCTTGTTTCTGTTGCATCTCTTGGCTGTGTGCTTGAGACAACTTCCTTTGCTTTGTGCTTGGAAGAGAGCTTGGGTTCTTAGCTGTGTGCTGGGATCAAAGTTCAACCCTCAATCATTGGCTTTGTGCTTGGGTTAAGGTCCTATCCTTGTTCTTTAACAATCAATTCAAACAGAAACAGAGTATTTGCAAAGTGTCTGAATCTCAATCAAATTGTCATTGTTTAGTTGTCTTTCTGAATAGTTTCAGTGCAGTAGTGGGATCACTTTGAGCAAGTCAGACTGCCCCACCAAACCCGAGGAGATTGAGCACATGAAATTGATCCCTTACGCATCCGCTGTTGGATCAATGATGTATGCTATGATGTGCACTCGTCTCGATGTTGCATATGCTTTGAGCATGACAAGTCTTGACCAAGCCAATCCAGGTGAAAATCACTGGATAGCCGTAAAGAACATCCTTAAGTACTTGAGAAGGACTAAGGATTCATTCTTAGTTATTGGAGGTGAGACTGAGTTGCGTTTATAGGGTTACACGGACGCCAGCTTCCAAACAGATAGGGATGATATGATATCCCAATCCGGCTATGTTTATATGATGAATAGAGGAGCTGTTTGCTTGAAGAGTTTCAAGCAAAGCGTTACAACGGATTTTTACAACAGAAGGAGAGTACCTTGCAGCGTCTGAAGCTGCAAAGGAAGCTGTGTTGGTTCGACAATTTTTGGAAGGACTAGGAGCAATCCTTACTGGCAAAGATCCTATCACAATTTATTGTGATAACAGTGGGGCTATCTTTCAAGCAAAAGAGCCCAAGTCTAGTAATAAGTCTTGACATGTACTTAGGAAAAATCAAGTAATTAGAAATTACGTGGATAGAAAGGAAATTGACATATGTAAGGTTGGGACAGATGATAACATTGATGATCCTTTAACCAAGCCTTTATCAAAGGCTAAGCATTATGGTCATATCCTCACAATGGGATAGAGACGAGTACCAAAATTCCTTTAGATTATGTAATATGTAATAATTGAATGTTGTATTAATTATTTCATTTATGATAATTGCATTCATTGTTCGAGTTTTATTATAAACTCTTTTATCTTTTATTTAGTTTGACTAAATTTAATACTTTGTTTTTCCGAATATATTGTAAGACAATATTGGACCCTATTCAAGTGAATAGGACAAACTTAGTATTTTGTCCCTAGTCACTCAATGAGGTGACGTATCGAAGTGACTAGATTGTAAGTCAATTGATGGTTGGTTCAGCACCATGGGGTCATGGAGATGACTGATCGATTACATAGACAGACAGTATGACACTCTGTCGGATAGTGACCCTTGTAGAAACCCTTAAATCAATTAATTGGTGCTTGGTCATGGTAGGGTCTTTTATCTTATTCCTATGAGTCGATTCTTTTGATTGGCGGCCGTCTATTTTGAGTCGGTGCAGTTTTCGAGTGGCTTTGGTTGGTGTTCTAGGTCGTGCCGTGAAAGGAGGTCGATGGACATCTTCTGGGTCATGGTGATCTGCATCATACAGAGTAGATGAGTTAATAGGAATTGTCTACCCACGTTAGGTACAAGCATCTTCAGGCCACTCGAGAAGTAGTTACTGTAAATGCGTGGCTACGCATGGAAAGGGATCTATGTTAGATTTTTCGGTCAGACAGTTACTCTCCATATCGAAAAAACCACTCTAGATATAATCAATCGCAAGTGCGACCTCAAAGACACCTTGCGTTGAGTGGGAGATGTGATAAAGAGACAACAGAATTGGTGACGCACACTTGTGTCAGACAAGTGGGAGATTGTTGGAGTAGGTGTTCTCCACAATAGTGCGCCACATAATAAATGTAATTAAGGAATATAATTAGGATACTTATTATCTATTTATATATGATTAGTCAGTTGATTAAAACGGTTAGCTGACTAGAGTTTGATAATATTGTTGTATGACGGCGGTGACCAATTGATCCCTTTCGGTCACACCTATAGGATGAAACCCAAACAGTAGAACTAATTATTTGTATATGATATAATTAGATAGTACATTACATATATTTGATATGTACGTTTAGTTATGAGAGTTAATTGTTAGAAATTGAGTTTGGAACTCAAATTCAAATAAGTTTATTATTCAATAATACGATAATTGACTAATAAATTTATATCTTATTTTTATATGATTAAATAAGATCTAGTTTAGTAATTAATCGTTAATTTACTAAATTAGTTGAGGTCTTAAATATTTTTTGAGGTAGAGGTAATTAGTGAATTATATTTACAAGGAGTTGTAAAATAAATTAACTAAGCATTGTGGAACCCATTTGTAAGTTTCTTAAACTCGATATTAGACATTTCTAATATCATCATATAATTAGTTTACTCATTAAACTAATGGATCGTATGCATGCATAACATAAAAATACAAATATAAGAAGAAACGATTTCCTTACATTGATTTTCAACGAATTTGGGCACAAGATAGGACACCTTCCTACTCTTGTTCTTGATCTATAAATCAAAGGATGAACTCCTAATTTCAAGTTAGAAACTCTCCAATAAATTGCACCCAAGACAACTCCTAAATCACTACTAAAATACTCCATTAGTATAATATCGTAGTCTCCCTTAATATAACTAATAATCGAATTATTACACTTAGTAAATATTATTAGTAAGAAACTGAACTTCAAGCTTATGGTGAAGAACTTCTTAAGTTTTGTTGTGTGAGAATTAGTTTTGTAGAGAGAACTTCAAGCTTATGGTGAAGAACTCAACAAGCATTTTCAACAGCATGACTCAAATCAATGAAGTAGTACTCAAGATACTATATGTTCTCAAGGTATGCGGGGTACAAGGCGTAACGGGGCTGAAGTTCAAGGTGGAAGGTGGCTGCGTGCTAACGCGTTTGGGCATGTGTGGCTCATTAGTGACTAGTGGCTGCGTGACCACTTGGACTATTTCTTCAAATGTTACCCATTCACAACATTCATTAACATCATCCCAGCTTCTTGTTCAGCACTTATAGGATTTAGCCATAATTTCTTCTCTTATGATTAGTTTGGCTTCTTATGACTTCATTTGTTCATTTGATTCTCAGCGCCTTAGCAAAATTGACTCCTTAGTGCCTTTTCACACCAGGTTTTTTAGCAAAACTTCCACTTTTGATGAGCAGACCGATCGGTTTCACATCATGCCGATCGGTTTTGATAGCATTTCCCAGACAGAATTATCACTTTACACACATTTAGATTTCATTCAGCTTAGTTACAGTACTCCTTGTCCTAACACGCAACCAACAGTCAAGGTGGGTGAGTATATGGCATGTAGTTTGAGTATCCGGGTTGTAACCAAGGTTATTATAAAGCAATGCGGGCTCAAGAACAAGGACCTAAGTCTAAAGGGATAAAAGAGGCTGTTTTGGCCATGTGGAGTTCAATTTTTGTGGGTACCCGGTCCCGCAGGACTTAAGTGCATACCTTCGGAAAATAAATTGAGCTACTAAGTCACACAATGAGACAATGCAAGAGCATGCAAGCCAAGATTTACAATACGTAATTGAGAAGCATTTCGATGCAAAGTTGACTCACATCAAGCATATCAATCAAGCGTGTTCGACTAGTAAATCCAATCTAATCTCTAGATGTCCTACCATAAGAGTTCAAGCCAATGTCACGAAAAGTAGAGCTAAGTGTAAGAGCAAAATAGACATTAAGCACATCTCAATCCACAAAACAAGACCAAAAGCAATATGGACAACTGTCCCCCTCCCCAAACCAAATTGAGCAATGTCCTCATTGCGACCACTCAGGGCGGGTCACAAGACAAGTCATGGGGGCGGGAATAAAGAAAGCAAAGAGTGCAAAGTGTATACCATGTAAGAGCAGATGGTTAACCTCCCCAAACCAGCATCGAAGAATCTTTTTTGTAGTTGCATGAACATTGGTTGGCAGGGCTGATCATCATGTGGTCACCGATCGGTGGAATCAGCAGTTTGATCGGTAGAGAGCAGTCCACCATCGGTAGACTTCCTTCTGTGATCGGTGGAGGTCATCTCTCTGATCGGTGAGCTCTGTTCTGCACCAGTTCTCCTCAACTGCAAACATATAAGACAGACAAAACAGGAGAACTATAGGAAACGCTCTCTCACATCACTCACAAATGTCTTAAAATGTCTCAAAACGAAAGCAAAAATTGTCTAACTATTACAACTGAAATAAGATTGTTCCAAAAACGAAAAGCAAATAACAACGGGTTGCCTCCCGGAAGCGCTGGTTTCAGTTAGGTCCCGCACGACCTTGTTTAGCTTCGGATCAAGTGTAGGGAATGTCATCAGCACAGGCCTCTCTTGGCCTCCAAACAGCACGAGCATCCACAGGAGGATGGTTGGGCCATAGTACACTCGGCAGACCGGCAAGGGGCGAATCTCCGTGCCCGGTTGATCTCGGATGGCCTCGCCAATCACGTGAGTCATAAATTCCTGCATCCAAAGGTTGAAAAGTCTCCAAGGTGTCTCCAAAGATGTGAGACGGAGATATAACATTAACAGAACAGGCAGAACTCATAGCATCAACACTAGCAGGAGACAGGGGAAGGTCAGAACTAACAATCTGGGGCAGGGGATGATCATGGAGCTCTGTGGGGGGTGGATGCCGATCGGCAAGGGTGTGAGGCCGATCGGTGGGTACTGCAGACTGACAGGTGAGGTCTCCAAACTGGTAGGTGGGGTCCTTTAATGGCCGGTTCTGGTCTCTAATGATCGAATTGGTCTTTACAACTAAGGGAGAGCGGGGTGTATCATAAGGTTTAAACACTAGAAGTTCACCCCCCACCTTAAAAGTCAAGGTCCTCTTAGCAACATCAATTATAGCACCTGTAGTGTGTAGAAAAGGTCTCCCTAAGATGATAGGGATGTCGGCATTTTCAGGTATGTCTAACACTACGAAATCGACCGGTATGTAAAACCCACCCATCTTAACCGGGACATCCTCAAGTAAACCCAAAGGTCGTGAAGTGGTCCTATCCGCCATTTGGACTGTCATATTCGAGCTCTTGAATTGGGTCAAGCCCATCTTCATAGCTAAGGATAAGGGTAGGACACTAACACTAGCTCCTAGGTCACATAAGGCGTTTTCGATGTTAATTTTGCCTATGACGCAAGGGATACTGAAGCTACCGGGATCAGCAAGCTTAGGTGGAGAGTCACTTTGTCGAGGTGCACTACACCTTTCTGTAAAAGCGACGGTCTCAACCTTGGGGAGGGTCTTTTTCCGGGTTAAGATGTCTTTTAGGAATTTAGTATAAGAGGGTACTTGCAAAACTAAATCTAGAAATGGAATAGTGATGTCAAGTTTAGTAAGTACCTCTTTGAACTTACCGAATTGTTCCTCGTAGGGGGATTTCTTCTTAAGACGACCAGGGAAGGGAAGCTTAATCTTCATCCCAGCTTCTTCTGCCTGCTTCCCTTTCCCCAAACCAGCTTCATCATCATTCCCAGAAGCTTTGAAAAGTTCAGACCGATCGGTATAGGGGATGGGACGATCCGTGGGAGTGATATTCTGGCCATTTTCTTCGTTTTTCTGCTTCTCAGACCTCTCAGCATTCTTCTCAGAACTTACTGCTCTGTCCTCAGCCTCATAGGTGGTCCCACTCCTCAATGTTATGGCATTCACATGGTGGACATGATCGGTGGTTTTGCTAGGCTGAGATGGGAGGTGGCCTTGCTGCCTTTGAGCTTGTGAGGCAGCTAGTTGAGCTATCTGAATCTCCAAGTTCTTAATAGCCCCCGTCTTTTCTTGGTCCATTTTAGCCACTTGAGCAATGAGGTGCTCCTGACTTTTCTGCATTACCATCAGCATCATCCTCAAATCGTTCATATCTGTGAATGTAGGAGGCTTGAAGGGTTGAGGTTTGTTTTGTTGCTGGTATGGAACTTGACTGATCGGTTGAGATGGTTGGCCGATCGGTGGATGCTGGTACTGAGGGTTTGGCCTGTTGTACTGCTGGTTGAAGTTCTGCTGCTGATAGTTCTGATAAGCAGCAACCTGTTCTACTACCCCTGGGTACCCAAAATTGTCCAAAGTGTATTGTTGTTAGAGGGCACCGATCGGTGAGGGTATAGGGCCGATCGGTGAAGCAATCGTCGGGGCTGTGTTGACCTTCAAACTGGCCAACTGGGCTTTAAGATCCTCGATTTGGGCTTTCATACTCTGGTGGAAATGACCTTCAGTGCCTATAGCAGCCAAAGTAGTGGAAGATTGGCCATATTGGATATTATGGCTAACCATAATCTCTATCAACTCACGAGCCTCAGCTACTTCCACGTTAGAGAACATCCCATTTGCCGCGGAATCCAATATCCTCCTTGAGTCCGGCATTAGAGCGTTGTAAAATGTCATGGCCATGAACCCTTCACCAAACCCGTGATGTGGGCACTGTTTTTCCAGACCCTTAAACCTCTCTCATGCGTCGTATAGGCTCTCATTTAACCGCTGCCTAAAGCCAGTAATTTGCATCTTGAGGTTGGTTGTCCTCTCCGGAGGGAAGAATTTCCTGTAGAATGCTAGGACAAGGGTGGCCCAAGTATTTGATGTGGCTGCTGGCACAGTTTCCAGCCAGAATGATGCCTTGTCCCTCAGTGAATGTGCAAACATCATCCTTCTCAGCTGATCTTGTGTCACCCCTTCGTGGGTGATAAGTTGGCAAAGATCACAAAATCTGTTTATGTGGCGAGCTGGGTCTTCGGATGGTGCACCCCCAAATTGTTCTTTGTGGATGAGGTTGTAGAAGGATGAGTCAATTTTAAAGTTGGTTGCTGTGAGGTTAGGGCTGAGAGTCCCTGTGGGCACCTGTGCAGCAGTAGGCATCCCTTCATCACTAAGTTTAGGCATTGTGGTTCTTGGTGATGTTGGTGGGGTTGATGTAGGTGATATTTTAGGTGATGGTGAAGATGTAGGTGTTATTGTGGGTGTTTGTGTGCTTTCGTTGTCAGCCAGCCTTCGATTTCTACGCAGTAATCTTTCTGGTTCAGGATCGAAGTTCAGCAGGGCAGCAGAATTTCTCCTGCGCATACAAACTTGCAGAAAACAGTCAGAAAATAGACAGACCGATCGGTGGGAAGTATGTACCGATCGGTATAAGGGCAAAATTTCACAGAAGTCAATTCAAACAGAAAAGAAACACCAAATTAATCAGAAAATCGCCTCCCCGGCAACGGCGCCATTTTCATAACTGGTTTTAGTCGTTATAAATCCGATATCAAACAATAATTTATAGGTCCAAACTAAAACTAACTAGGGCAGCTAGTGATAAGTCCGGGTCGATCACAGGGAGCCGGTCGATCTAATCAAATCTAGGGTCAAGTTCAGTTCTGCCAAGTAACAGGTTTTAATAGTTTGAGAGGTTGAGAAAGAGGGATAACAAACAAAAGCAATAATCAAAATGCAATATAAAGGGTACGAAAATCAGATGAAGGAAAAACTAGGGCAGAAACGGGATCACTATGTATCAACGGGATAGGTCAGCCAAGGTCTAAACAGCCTAAAGGGTCAGAAAGTTGCTTGTCCGGCCTCCTAACCACCCCTAGCGACTCTGATAACTGGTCCGGTCTCACAGAAATCACTATCCTATGTGTCCACCGATCGGTGAAGGCTTCCCACGATCGGTGTCAGGTCTATTTTCCCAATCACTTGGCCAGTCTCAGGGGAAATACACTAAACAAATGATAACCTAGCGTCCTAGGTCAGTCAAACGACAATTAAATCAAACATAGGTTCAGATGCATAAACGGTTAATTGGAACCCCCAAATCCCGGATCCACAATAGTTCACCCTAGCCCTAGCATGCAGATTAGCTACTCATGGTGATAGATATTAAGCAAAACAAGAAGACACAGGATGGTATGGCAAGATTCATGGTCGAGAAACGTACAAACATGAACGAAAACGACAGAAAACGAAATAAAACTGAATCAGAACCTGAATTAGGGCAAAAACAAGGAGGATGCCGATCGGTATAAGGCTATGCCGATCGGTATAGTGTTGTAAATGATCGAAAACGAAAACGAAATTACTTCTAAATGAAATGGAATTACATAAATGAAAAATGGAAAATTGCTTTAGATCCGTGACAAGGGATCTGTGCTGCGGTCGTGAGATCCCCCCTGGCGATCCGCTGCTTCTCCCACTTATAACCCTCCTTTAGGTCTAGGGTTAGGTTTTTAGCCTCCAGAATTGAGTCTTGGGCCTGTAGCTGAAGCTGGGCTTGCGTATTGGATCGGTCCATGTTGGACCTTAGAGTCTTGAGCTCAATCTTGGATCTTTGGTGAAGGCACCGATCAGCATAAGTGATGGGCCGATCAGCATCATGCTAATTGGACTCATCTTTTGGTCTTGGTTGCTCCATCCGATCGGCATTGGTGCTTCACCTATCGTTCTAGAACTCAAGATATGGCCTCTCAAAGATGACCCTAGTGAAGGAGGGTCTCAAATCATAATCTTGATTTGTTTGAGCTCGATGTTGCTTCTTCATTATAGCTGGCCCAATCGGTATGACATGTATTTGAGCCTTGTTTTACTTCCTTTTCATCCAGAATCGATTGCGTGAGTTGGTGAAAGGTTGGTTCTTGATCCTTTATTCCTCTTGTTTAGCCAAAATGCTTTCAAATCACCCATAAAGGGCGTGAACTCTGCAAAATAGACATGAAACATACCAAAGTAGCAAACGAGAGGAATACGACTAGAAAAGAGCTCAAAGGAGCTACCTATGATGCACAAATGGGGTAAATGTGTAGGCAAATGTGCATATGGAATACGCACATAACTCTACCCAACTATTATAAATGATTTCGAGATCCAAATTCATATCAACTTGGGCACGATGAGCCGATTCATCCCTCATTAACATAATTCGGTGGATTAACTCTTTAATCGATTCTACATTAGAACTCTCGGTCGATAATATTACTTTAATATTTATCTTAAGCCCGGAACACATGCGGCTACGGTCGCGAATACTTCCGTTGAGCTCAATCCAAATTTCGAAATAATAACCTTTATTTCCCCACTTACCCAACGTAACAAGTTTAGCACCTCGGTGAGTCGAGCCTACTTCCGATCCTTGCGAAATTGGGATTCATGGGTTCTACTATTTGGTAAGGCTTGATCTCAATTATATTATGAGAGGTAATGACAATTTATTATCTATCTCGTTTAAGTGAACTAAATCGATGAATTAACGATAATTTTAATTGACACGGTCGAATACTCGATAAAATATGCATGTCATGTTATGGCGATTTGGCAATGCATGCAAGCATATTAAATAAAATGCAAGCATAAAAGTAAAACTCCTAGTATGGCATTTCCTAGAATACAAAATCATATAATCTATTACAAATTCGGAAACCAACTCCTTTGGTCCCTTGAACTTCATAAGCACGCCTCCCAAGGTCAGCGTCTCTCTCGGAACTTCTTTCCGAACGGCACCGTCTTTGGGAAACTCCGGTATTACAAATAATTACAAAATATATAATAAAATTACAATAATTTCCTATTATACATTTGTAAAATAAAATAATACAATAAAAGTGATACGAGATCACATTAAATTACAACCGAATCAATATTCCCTTACATTTCGGGCAATATCGATTAAAACTAAGGCCATACAAGGAATAAATTACATAATTCCAAATTACATAAATAAAATATGACATTCATAAATAAAAATCAGCATTATAATATTTATAAAACATGCTTATTTTAAATGCCAAATCGCCCTATTTTACGGTTTATATCGTATATAACCTGGTTTTACGGAAATGCGTGATAATAACATTTTAAAAACACCAAACAATGCTTAAATCATTTTTAAATCCATGTTAATTATCCCAACTAATTTATGACTCAAAAATTAGTCATCACTCAATTTTTGACGATAATTCAACTTGTTATACAATTGCTCAAAATTAGACTATAACATCATATTTTAATCAAATAAATTCAAATTTAATTACAATAATTTAAAATTTAAAATATTAGATTTTTTGTACATTCTGGAACATTTTCATGACACTCATAATGTCAAAAATCAAGGTTAAAATTTTAAATCATTATTGAGAAAACTCGGTTGCGCTTTATCGGTTTTATCAAATAAAATACATAAAGCATGCGAAAAATAATCAAATTAAATTTTCAACTTTATATCTGAAATGTGGGACATTTATGCAACCAGGAATAATTTTCTCATGACATGAAATTTATTTTAGCCTTATTTGCTAAATAAGTCACTATTTATGCCATTTTTACATTAAAAATTCATAAATCATGATAGAAAAATAAAATCAATCTGAAAGTTTCCAATATGTCAGGCAATCATGCATGTGAAAATATACTAAAATTTCATAGTTAGATTCAAAGCGGAACTATTTTTAACCATTAGACCTTCATTTATTCCATTTTATCATATAAAAATCATAAATCATGAGAAATAAATCCACTTCACTCGAAATTTTACATACAGTATGAAAAATGCATGTGTGATATTGTGTAAGAATTTCAAGGTCAGAACATAAGTCTAACTATTTTGTAGCATTTTAAACATAATTTTACTCATTAAAATATAATTAAAAATACTTAAAATTATATTTGAGCAATATAAATTTCCATAAATCATCAAAATAACCTAAAATCATATTAGGATCAGAATATATTGACATATAAATGACTTTGTGATTTTATCTTATAAAACACAAATTACTAGTTTTCTTTAAGTTACATTAACTCGAAAAAACTATAAAACGATTATGCATGCAACAACCAAAGCTCTCCATCATATTAGATATTTCTAATATCATCATATAATTAGAAACTCATTAAACTAATGGATCTTATGCATGCATAACATAAAAATACAAATATAAGAAGAAACTTGTTCCTTACATTGATTTTCAACGAATTTGGGCACACGATAGGACTCCTTCTTACTCTTGTTCTTGAGCTATAAATCAAAGGATGAACTCCTAGCTTTAAATTAGAAACTCTCCAATAAGTTGCGCCCAAGACAACTCCTAAATCACTAAATACTACACTAGTATAATATAGTAGTCTCCCTTAATATAACTAATACTCTAATTACTACACTTAGTAAATATTATTAGTAAGAAAATGAACTTCAAGCTTATGGTGTAGAACTTCTTAAGTTTTGTTGTGTGAGAATTAGTTTTGTAGAGAGATAAGTATATATTTTATGTGAGATCAAGTGTACCCTACAAATGGGAAGGTGGGTGCTTTTCCCTTTTTGTCTTCACAAGGTAATAGGCTTAGGGCTAGGTTTAGGTATGCAATGATTTTGTCCAATTCTTAATTAGAACAACCATAATCACCTAAATCCTACCCTAATACCCACTGAAACCGGTGCACCCATTAAAATGGGTGTCCATTTTATTTTTGCAATTTGTCATTTGTCACATATGTGACATGTGACATGTAATTTAGCTTATAAAAATTACATTTAACTAAATTAAATGTAATTTCATAACAAATAAATTAGACTTAACATTTTAAGTCACATTTTATAATTACATGTAAATAAAATGGGTCATCTCATATTTGGTTAATATAATCTAAAACAATTTGTAATTATAATCAACCAATTTTGCTTATCTCAAATATTTCATAAACATAATGCATTCTTAGTAATATAACAATTAAATTACTAAAATGAATCTTATTTAATCATCTTATAATAAGATATCTTTCTCACTTTAAACTTGTTCAAATTAAGGGATTAATTAATCTGTATCGCTATACAATTAATTAACTTACTTGATTAGGGGATTGTCCTTTAGGTGTGACCTCAAGGGATCGACTGATCACCACCGTCATACGACAGTGACAGGGTTGTCGCATACCCTAATCAAAGATAAATAACCCAGACTAGGCTAACAACAAATTAATGTAATTAGGGAAGTAAGGGGTCGATCTCGGGGAGACGGGAGATACATGTCAATGCCCTTAGAAGTCGATCATATACCTGCGCATGAGCTATACAAAAACATATGTAAGCAATTGACAAGATATAGGCATGAAATATTGAAGGTAAGAACTGATATATCTTATCATTGTGCGCATGACAAACTTCATAGATGACCACTGAACTGCTCAACTCGTCAGTGAGAGATGGAGTGAAATGTTTAAGATCATGGAACAAACAATTAGTTTCCAAAATATCATTAGTGGACTCTAATTGGGGGTAGGGTGAATCAAAGGATTGGAAATAAAAAATGGGTGGTTGATCCCACTTAATTTTAAGGCTAGGTTCACAAAACCCAGTATCATTTTCAAATAAATCTGGAATATCCTTAGCGATGAGATTTTCAAAGAAATCTGATGACTCGATCGACGACTCTCCATTGGAGTCACAAATGGGCTTAACAACATCCTTGTCTTAAGTCTCGACTACCATAAGGTCAATATCAATAATGGGGGTCTCAAAATTGTCAAATGGAACGACACTAGAGTGACTTTCAATAGAAAAGGTTGGACCATCATCATCGTCATCTATTAATTCAAATGATTGGGGAGAATTAGATTTATATGGGGGACATGAAAAAGCATAGGAGAAAGTAGACTCACATGGGGGGGCTGAAAAAGCATAAGGAAAATTGATTGGCTTACATTTTTTAAACTTGGGTTCTTTCTTTTGCCCTTTGAGCATTTGAACTTGAGCCATCATTTCATTGAGCTGCTCTTGGATTCTCAACCGCCGGTGCATTCCATCCCAAGATTGGGATGCCATAAAGTCCAAGAAAATCCAAAGTTCCTCTCCTCTCTTCTGATAAAAACTTCCACCACTCAATTGCATAGCCAGGCTATGATACTCAATAAGCATTCCATGAAGCACGACATGTTTCATATAGGTCTCATAAAGGGTATACCCAAGAGAGATAATATGGTTAGAATAGCTATAAAATCGGTCGAGGTATTCATGGAAAGGCTCATTCTCGCATTGTGGAGGTTGGAAATAGATAGTCATTGAGAGAAAATAAAGCAATCCCTTTGAAAGAAAACAATTCCTATTACCTGAAAAGAGTCACTATACTACAAGGAAAAGGTGAGAAAAATCTCAAGGAACAAGTGTTCCTCGAGACAAAAGAAAAGAAAAAAAAAAGACAAGGTAAAACTCTACTAATCACAAATAAACAAAACCGTGCTCCCCGGCAACGGCGCCAAAATTTGACAGGGTTGTCGCATACCCTAATCCAAGATAAATAACCCA
>JAIUZE010039160.1:0-16965 GCA_022085475.1 Heliosperma pusillum | reverse complement strand
AGGGCAATGAACAATTAAATTTGTCAAATTAAACGACTAAACTATGCCTCGCAATTAAATTTATTCGTAATTAAACCCAGAAATTAGGGTTTAAAACATACAAAGTAATACTATAAATAAGGGCATATCGGTCATAAAACACAAAATTTCAGCTTGAAGTCTATTTGGGTGCAATTTTTTACCTAAAAATATTTTATGGAAGTAAATTATTAAAAAGTTTTCAAAATGGGGTAATTTTAGAAAAATTGTTTATAAAAGGGTGTAATTATTAATTTACTCAATACATTATTACTTTCTTAATTTTAATTATCAATTTAGATATATGTTTCTTGCACACCAAAGCGACTTTGGTAGTTGCCATTTTCTTTTTCAAGAGACGAGTAGCGACTACGGGTGTTACAAGACCCGAGCTCGAGCCAATCTTAAGTTTACCCGAACTGGAAAAAAAATGTGCTCGTTATTAAGGTTGCGAGCTTTAAAGCGAGTTCGAGTCAAACTCGAGCTCAAATTCAGGCTATATATAATTGTTACTTTTTTTATTTATTTTTCCAATATTTTTCAATAAAAAGGCTCGAAAATTATATGTAAAAATATTTGTCAAATAAGTGAGACATTGATATATGTTTCTTGCACACCAAAGCAACTTTTTCAAGTAGCTACGTACTTTGGCGATTGTCATTTTCTTTCTCAAGACACGAGTAATGACTAGGGCGGTTAACTAGATGAGTCGAGCCCGAGCTTGGCCTTGCTCAGCTTGTATTCAAGAAGCAAAACTCGAGCTTGAGCCAATTTCAAGTTTACCCGAGCTGGAAAAAAAATGTGCTCGATCTTAAGGCTACGAGCTTTAAAGCGCGTTTGAGCCAAACCCAAGCTGAAATTCAGCCTATATATAATTGAAACTTTTTTTCTTCCAATACTTTCAATAAAAAGGCTCGAAAACTAATTGCCATTTATCAAAATTGTACCTAGTAGCACTAAACAACTGTAGTTAGAAAGTTAACAGTAAAACCAAAAAGGTCAACTCCGGACCGAGAATCCGCTACCAAACTTTGACTTGAGCAGTAGATGCTCCTTGACTCCCTTTGTCTCGTTTACGGCACATCCTCACCCCTCACTCCTCAGCCTTTGACCGGCTCCCTTTATTACCTTGAATTAGATATACACCTCACATTAAACAAACCAAAGAATCAAACCGGAGGGAGTATACTTTAGCTAGATTTTGTTTAGAATGGTGCTAAAAAATTTTATTATTTCTCGTTTTAGAGGTTCATGTAGACATGTTTTTGTACGAATCCTAGGGGCTCAAAAGCCGCTATCCCCAATGGCGGCTTTAAGATAGAGCTGCCCTGCCCAATGACGGCTTTTGAGTTCATTATAGGCATGTCGTGTACATGTGAATGGAAATATTATACAACAAAGCCGCCATCAGGGATGGCGACTCTATCCCAAAAAAATAAAACCCAAAAACCGTCGTACGAAATGGCGACTCTAGGCCTTAGATTCGTACAAAATTCATGTCTACGTGAACCCCTATGTGACTAAAAAACGAACTCAAACGAGCTTGCGTGCCGAGCCTTAGTGAGTTGGGGGATCAGCTTGTCTCAAGCCCGAGCTCAAGCTCTGTGTTAGTGGTTTCGGATCGGGTCAACAATGTTCGGGTCGGGTCAGGTCAATTCAGGTCTCGGGTCACATTGGAGGGTTTTAGTTCGGGTCTTGGGTCGGGTTGGTTTTGGTCTACCCGCCAGCATCAAAATCGCCTTGCACAAATTCTCATTTGTGACGGGGAGACCCGTCACAAGTTTATGACCGATCACCCCGTCGCAAGTAAGACTTGTTTATCGCCTTTTGTGCTCCCTTTGCACGAAAATAGAAACCTCCTCCAATCAGTAAACTACGAAATCATTAACGACAAAGAAGAGAAGAATTAGTACTCCTTTCGTCCCGATCATTTGTTTACCTTTTTTTTGGCACCTCTTGTTAATGTACTTGGTGGATGTACTTGGTGGATGACATGTCCAAAATAGTCTCATTGGTTGATCAAATTACTCACAGATTACTATCTTAATATAGAAAGGTAAACAAATGAATAAGACACCCTAAAACGGAAATGGTAAACAAATGACCGGGATAGTGGGAGTATTTCATTATATTGCTGCACAGTTAGCAGTTTTTAGTCATTCATTTCATTATATTTTCCAGGAAGATGTTACACATACACCATGTGTATGGCATTTTCCATACACAATCAATGGGAATGTGACATGTGGCAAATTTGAGTTAGCATGTGGTAGTTAGTTTAGGGTTAGGTTAGTCATTTAACATCTAAAGTTAACTTAATCACTACCTCTAGTTAACTCTAATTATGGTAGAATTTTATTCCAATCCCAATTTTATATATTTCCAATCCCAATTTTATTTATATGGACGATTAGTTTTGTATTTTTTTTTATTTCTTCACACATCTAAATTAATTTCTTCACTCTACTGATATTTTTTTTATTCCAATCCCACTTAATATTTTTTTTATTTCGATTTATGTTATTACTATTATTATTTTTATTTCTTTTATTCATCAAATTTAGACTAAAATCTTTTAACCCTAAATTAATTAAATTCTTTTATTCATTTAACATCCTTTAAGCCTAATTTAATTCATCAAACTTAATCGTTTATCCCTAAATTAATTAAATTCTTTTATTCATCAAAATTAGACTAAAATCGATCCTTTAACCCTAAATTAATTAAATTTATTTATTCATCAAACTTAGACTAAAATAATTTAACCCTAATTTAATTCAATTAATCGAAAACCTAGTTTGATTATATTAATCAAATTGATGAACCCTCATAACCTAATTCGATTATATTAATCAAATCGAGTGACACTAATTTAATTCGATAAATTTAACCGTAATACAAAAATCAAAATTGTGATTATTATTTTTTAGATAATTATACGATATAGTATAATTATGTTATTACTTTAGTTCTTAAAAATAAAATAGTTTTATAGTGGTTGATTTTTTATTTTTTTTTAATAAGTTATGCTTGCCTAACTTGATCTTCTAGGGTTTTCAATAAAATGGACTATAATTCTAGTGTAATTGAGTTTAGTTTTTTTTTTTTTAAAATAAATTGACTATAATTCTAGTGTACTTAACTTAAGTTTTTCTAAAATTAAATTGACTATAAATCTAAAATCCTAGTGTAATTAATTTTTTATTTATTTTTTATTTAATAAGTTAGGCTTGCCTAACTTGATCTTCTAGGGTTTTCTATAAACTGGACTATAATTCTAGTGTAATTGAGTTTAGTTTTTTTTTAAAATAAATTTACTATAATTTTAGTGTACTTAACTTTAGTGTAATCAGATATAACTAATAAGTATTCATTTACATAATAAGTCGGGTTTAAGCTATGATCGGACGATATAACTATGTATCCATTTACATAATAAGCCGGGTTTAAGCTATGATCCGATATAACTAATAAGTATCCATTTAGATAATAAGTCGGGTTTAAGCTATGATCGGATATAACTATGTATCCATTTAGATAATAAGCCGGGTTTAAGCGATGATCGGATATAACTATGTATCCATTTACATAATTAGTCGGGTTTAAGCTATGATCGGATATAACTATGTATCCATTTACATAATAAGCCGGGTTTAAACTATGATCCGATATAACTAATAAGTATCCATTTACATAATTAGTCGGGTTTTAGCTATGATCGGATATAACTATGTATCCATTTACATAATAAGTCGGGTTTAAGCTATGATCGGATATAACTATGTATCCATTTACATAATAAGCCGGGTTTAAGCTATGATCCGATATAACTAATAAGTATCCATTTAGATAATAAGTCGGGTTTAAGCTATGATCGGATATAACTATGTATCCATTTACATAATTAGTCGGGTTTAATTTAAGCTATGATTGGATATAACTATGTATCCATTTACATAATTAGTCGGGTTTAATTTAAGCTATGATTGGATATAACTATGTATCCATTTACATAATTAGTCGGGTTTAAGCTATTATCCGATAAAACTAAGTATACATTTACATAATAAGCCAGGTTTAAGATATGATCCGATATAACTAAGTATCCATTTACATAATAAGACGGGTTTAAGCTATGATCCGATATAACTATGTATCCATTTACATAATAAGCCGGGTTTAAGCTATGATCCGATATAACTAAGTATCCATTTACATAATAAGCTGGGTTTAAGCTATGATCCGATATAACTATGTATCCATTTAGATAATAAGTCGGGTTTAAGCCATGATCCGATATAATTAAGTATCCATTTACATAAGTTACTAAACCCTAAACCTTAAATCTGAAACCTAAACCCTAAACCTTAAATACTATACCCTATACCCTAAACCCTAAACCTTAAATACTAAACCCTAAACCCTAAATAAACTAACCCTTGAAATCTAAACCTATATTCAAACCCTAAACCCCGAATCAAGTTTGACGCCAATGGTTATATTCAAAATATCTAGTTTGGCGATAATGGTGTCAATCTCAAACGACAAACCTTATATTAAATATAATTCGAATAAAATCAAGTTTCAATACTTCATGTTATGATTTTAAGTTTCAATTTGACATCAACTAATGGAAAAATCAAATTGAATAGACTAAACGTTTTTAAAAGTTTGAAATAAGTCAAATTAAGTTAAAGTTAATATTTTCAAATTATGAGTAATTTTATTAGTTTGTACGCCAATTTAAAATTTAAAATTCAAATGACCCACCACTCCATTAAGGAAACAAATAGTGCCTCATATTAAGGCTATATTTTAGGAATCATCTTGGAGTTCGTTTTATTTTTTTTTATAGTATATATATTGATTTCGGAATTTAATTGTTAATAAATTTCGTTTTATTTTTGTTAACAAATAGTGAATTTAGGAATCATCATGAATTACGTTTTATTTTTTTATAGTATTTTCTTATTTGTGTGTAAATTGTTAATAAATATAATACAATGATAAAAAAAAATATTAAATCGAACAAAAAACAAGAACTAATTTGTTCAATAAAATAAAATACGCTGTTAAATTGAAAAGAAAAAAAGACAACATTAAACAGACGAATAATGAAACTTACGAAACTACCTAAAATTAAAAACTAATGATAATAATTATTATTATAAAAATTTAGACTAATAATTAGACTAATTGCCAAATTGTAGACATCAAATTAGGTTTTGATTTATCGTATTAAATTAGTGTTACTCAATTTGATTAATATAATCGAATTAGGTTTTGAGGGTTCATCGATTTCATTATAGGAATCAAATTAGCTTTTGATTAATCGCATTAAATTAGTGTTATTCGATTTTATAAATATAATCGAATTAGGCTTTCAATTAATCGAATTAAAATAGGGTTGAATGCTTTTAGTCTAAGTTTGATGAATAAACGAAATTTAAAAATAATAATAATAATAATAATAATAAATATAATACCATAAACCGAAATGCATGTATGAAGAAATAAAAAAAAGATACGTTTATAAAAAATAAATAAAATTCTACCATAAACCGAAATGATTTTTTTAAAATGGAAACTAGATTAAGTTTATTATATAAACAACTAAAATAATGAAGATATGAAGATAAAATAAAAACAGAATCAATTTTTATAATCGGAAAATATATCCTTTAAAACTCTTTCCTAAGATCAAGGTAACAATAATTTATATACAAACGTATAATCCTAAATATGTAAAGAATATTATAATTATTTACTTATTATATCAATTACTCGAAGGATTTGATTACTATAATCGAATTAGGTTTTTAGGGTTCATCGATTTGATTAATATAATCGAACTAGGTTTTGGATTAATCGAATAAAATTAGGGTTAAACGATTTAAATGAAAGTTTGATTTACAATAATAATAGTAACAATACCATAAACCGAAATTTGATAAAACGAAATTAAAAAAAAAATGTATGAACAAATATAAACAATTAAAATTTGATTATATTTCGTGATATAAAAACATGAAATTTAATAAACGAAATTTAAAAATAGTTATCAGAATGATTTGTTTGACAATATAAATACAAGGCCCTTTGTTTCAATGATTAATAAACGAAATTTAAAAAAAATTAAAAATATTATAATATCCTAAACCGAAATGTATGAGCAAAATGAAAAAAAAAATTCCATCAATATAACATGAAATAAAAGTATTCTATAATTAGAGTTGACTAAAGGTAATTAATAAGTTAACGGTAGATGTTAAATGACTAACCTAACCCTAAACTAACTATTATAGGTTAACTCAAGTTTGACACGTGTCACATCTTATTGGTTGTGTATGGCTTTTCCAAGCCTTTTTGTATTTTCCAAGTTCGTAATTTCCTTTTTTTTTTCTATTGCTGCACAGTTAGCAGTTTTAAACGGACCGATCACCATTGTTATTTCTTCTAGCAAAAAAAATACTAAGTTTCAGTTAAATTTTTCGTTTTTTCTTCTAGGTTACCATATATTTGGTTACAAATCCTTGTTTCGCCACTGTGGAAGGGAAGAGCTGAAATGCTGAATTGAGTAAAAAAAAATTTAGATATATTTGGTGCTTGATGAAATAAACGTGAATGCAGAGAAAACACATAGAAGAGTGTATTGAATTGTCTTATGATATTATTTGCAATAAACGAGCTAATATGCAGGATTAAAGCAATACTGAAAGCGAAAACGAACTAAAGAATCAAACGAAGAAACGATTTTAATATTGCCATGGTAACTCCCTTTGAAAGAAAGAAAGAAAGAAAGAAATAGAGTTTGAGTATGTGAGACTAATGTTATTGGACATTGACAGATTGGAGAAAGATCGCAAATTTAGCTATTTTTGGATCAGATGCTCTAAGCTGGTGTTTGTGAGTACTCCAAATTCCAAGCAATTGAATTTCTAGACAACAGTTTACTACTGCCGAAATGTTACAAGCAAACTGAGCGTGATTATAATGTGAATGTAGGTGACCCTTTTCGCGGTTCATTGTGCTGGCTGCTTTTACTACTACCTGGCAGCCCATTACCCAGACCCGGCAAAGACGTGGATCGCGCTTCAAATAGTAGACTTCCATGGCGCTAGTCTATGGCACTTGTATGTGACAACCATGTATTGGTCCATAACTACGCTTTCAACCACTGGTTATGGTGACCTTCACCCCGTTAATATAAGGGAGATGATATTTGTCCTGTTTTATATGCTCTTCAATCTTGGCCTCACTGCCTACTTGATTGGTAATATGACCAATCTCGTGGTTCATGGTACAAGCCGAACTCGTAACTTTGTGAGTTTCCTTTCTTATTTAATTGCTCCCTCTATCTTAACCCACCACTGAGTGAATATATGCTAACAAAAGGAGTTTTGTGGAATGATATATAGAGGGACACAATTCAAGCGGCGTCAAGTTTTGCACAAAGGAATAGGCTTCCAGTAAGACTCCAAGATCAGATGCTTGCTCACTTGTGTTTGAAATACAGAGCTGATTCTGAAGGACTTCAACAGCAAGAGATTCTCGAGGCCCTTCCTAAGGCTATCAAATCCAGTATTTCTCAGTTTCTGTTTTATCAATTGCTTGACAAGGTCTATCTATTTCGTGGTGTGTCCAGCGACTTGCTTTTCCAACTGGTATGTCTCAAACAAAATTGTGTTTTTCAGTTTTCCTTGGTCGCAGTTTTGATGCTAAAAGAATTTCGTTTCTTCCCCGCATTCTTAGATAACTTCAAATATATGGATGTCTCGCGTACTTCATTATCTTGTTTCGTCTTTGTACCGGGTTAACCTAACCTAGACGTAACATGCAAATCCGAACCCGTGTCCTTTTATCAGGTTTAATTTGTTGAGGGTATCATATACATACCCCCTATAGTTTGAATCAATTATAACTTGTAAGAGCATCTCCAACGGTCAGCTACAACATATTGTAGCTTGACTTGCCAACTCGGTTTTTTAAGCTACATTGCTTTTCGACTACATACCGCTCCAATGGTTGGCTACAACACTCTCTAGCTTTATGAGTCCCACATTAAAGCTTTCCTCCAATGAAAAAATTACCTTTTATTTTTTTTTGAAACCAAGCTACATGCTTGGTAGAGCTACAATGCTCATAAGCTACATGATTTCCTACTCCAATGGTAAGCTACTTGCTTGCAATTTTACAAATATTGCAAGCAAGTCCCTAAAGCAAACCATTAGAGATGCTCTAAGTGTACTGTACTCTTAACACATTTTTCAGGAGTTGGCATAATTGAACTACCTTAGACTTCGTGTTCTTTCTTACTTTCTTGCAGCGGAATGACTTTTCTTAACCCTGATACGCTATGATTTTTTTTTTCTTTCCGATAAGGTTTCTGAGATGAAGGCTGAGTATTATCCACCTAAAGAAGATGTGATATTACAAAATGAAGCACCCACGGATCTTTACGTACTAGTCCATGGCGCCATGGTAAGAGTCGCCTTTCAAACACCTAGTCTAAGACATCTCATTCAGCTGCTCTTCTATGCTTATTCCGTATTTAAAAGACCAATTCAAAAAGAGTAGCACAAAATGAAAATATGTGTATTTATGTAACAATAATATTCCGTATTTATTAACCCGAGAGGCCGAGATTTCCTCAATTTAAGTATACCTATCATCAGTGTTATTATCTGTTAAAAAGAAGTGCATAATACTCCTTTCCTTATGAGTATATGTTTAAGGAGTGTTGTAATCACTGCTTATTGTTAATGAACTGCTCTTACTAATGAGACTCCTACACTATTTGCAGGACCTCGTTATGACGAAACATGGAAGTGAGCAGGCAAGTTTGTGGTGATTATTTGCTTAGCCACACAATAACTGACTACAACTTTATATCTTGGATGCAGCACGATTAACTTATCCGAACAATTTGTGACAGGACTGTGTTTGTCATCGGTTTTTAAAATTAATGTTCGCAAATTCTAATGAAAAAAATATATGTGCAGATAATAAAAGAGGTTAAATCAGGAGATGTGTGTGGAGAGATATGTGTTCTATGTTATAGGCCACAACTTTTCACAGTCCGGACCAAGAGGTTATGTCAGCTGCTGCGTTTGAATCGAATAGCTCTCCTAAATCTAGTTCAGGCAAATGTGGGCGACGGAGCAATTATTATGAACAATCTCTTAGAGGTATGTTTCCATTTATAATAAAGTCGTAGATTCTATTATTCGGTTCTGAACTATGTTGCTGCCAAAAAAAGCTTTAATTTTTTTCTTGAACGTTTTTATTTTTTTTGTGAGAGTTCTAATTTCGCCAACATGTTGTGAGAATGTGATATAGTTGGTGCAAAAAAGTTGTCGATAATTAACTAATGACGTGGTTTTATGGGGGAAACAGTATCTAAAAGGTCAGGATGATCCAATGATGCAAGGTGTGCTTCGAGATGTGGAGAAAATGGTAGGCGAAGGTCAAACCGATCTGCCTCTAGGTTTATGCTTTGCAGCTGGACGAGGAGATGAGACGTTGTTGCTACAGTTGCTAAATCGAGGTTCTGATCCCAACGAGCTAGACACGAATGGTCGCACTCCTCTGGTAACTTCTATTCATATATGTCCACTCTTTTTGTGCTTTACAAATCCTTGTAGAACCAATACACGGGTTATACTGTAAGCCTATTTAAAGTTGGACCTTGCAGAAGGGTCATTTTAGTCGGGTCAGTTTAGGTCGGATAATTTCCAACTGTTATATATTTCAGGTTCGAGTCATTTTGAGTATGAGTCAGGTATATTTAGTGTGCAAAATTACTTGTGCATCAGAGGTTACTAGTAAGAGAGAGTTCTCAAAGGAATGCATCCTTTAGTTTGATGTAGAAACTAAAAGTGTGTTTTAAAGTTAATCTTTTCGAGTGTCTGAGTCAAGTTGAATCGGGTCAATTAAGTGACGGATGGTTCTGATTGGGTCAATTTTGGGTACATCAAAGCTCGTCTGGACCTAGATTGGCTCAAGTCAATTCATGTTTCGGTTGATCTTTATTTCCTTACTCCGTTCATATTGTCCAACAGCATATTGCAGCTGCCCATGGAAATAAAGATTGCGCCAGTACCCTCCTCTCGTTCGGGGCTGAACCAAACACTAAAGGTATGCCGAAAGTTCTTTGGCGGTTTTGGATTATGAGAAAATAAAAATTGAATGCTTCGGAGTATGCATTTGCATGCTGCTTATACAAGGTATAAGTTTAGGATGGTCTAAACCTATTACCGGTGTTTGCTTTGTACTTTTTGCTCGATACTTGTACCTCAAACCTATGAGCATTCCCGAAGAGAGAAGGTAAGTATGAAATTCATATTAAAAAGAAAATAAAATACAATCAACCTCATCCATATTCGCTGTCATCTTCCAAGGTTAGAATGTTCAGATAAATGTTCGCTTGATTTTTTTTTTCCCATTAATAGATCTCCCTCTCACAAGACCAATCATCTCAGTCGATTCTTCATCATTTTGTTCTCTATTGGCGTCAGTCTCGCCTTCTTCCTAATCACCTCATTTCTAAGTCTATCTTTACTTGTATGACCGCACATACACCTCAACAAACGCATCCCCGCCACATTCATCTTTTGAACATGATAATGCTTCACGACTCAACATTCATCTTTAGAACATGACAATTGCTTACAATAAGAGTTAAATGTTTTCTTTTTGATCTAATGGATGGATTATTAATCGTTATGATACAGACTATGAAGGGAGTGTGCCACTTTGGGATGCAATAGTGGGCAAGCATGAGTCCTTGATTAAGCTACTTGTGGAGAATGGCGCTTCTCTAGCTTCAGGGGACGTGACTCGATATGCTTCTTACGCCATAGAGCAAAACAATCTAAAGATCTTAGAGGACATTCACAAGTATGGCGGTGATTTAACCTCGGCCAATAGTACCGGAACTACACCGCTTCATGCTGCGGTTACCGATGGAAATATCCCAATGGTGAAGTTTCTTCTCGATCAAGGGGCCGACATCGACAAGGCCGATGAGCATGGATGGACACCGAGAACGTTGGCTGATTTCCATGGCAATGAAGAGCTTACTGCGTTATTCAATTCTAAGAAATTGGCTGACATTAATTCCTATGCTGGAGCTTCGAACAAGAAAGAAACTCTTACTTTTCGGATCCAGAAGTACCCGAGTACTGGTTCTATTCCTATTCCTCCGGAAGCCCCTGTGATGATTCCAGTTGACAAGCACCCTAGACGCCGTGTTAACAACTTTCAGAATTCTCTTTTTGGTTTCGTCTCAGCTGCCACTAGAGGTTAGAGTCTCTTTATTTCCTGACCATCATTTGTCGAGATGTTAAGAGTAACAGCTGGTTTTGCACGAGTTTGTCGACTCAGAAGTTACCATGTCGAGTTCAATCATTCAAAAAGTGTTTTGTCAATAGTGTGCATTCATTCGTACCGGTTTCTTTTATAGTAGTTACCTTTCAGAATTCTCTTATTTTGAGCTTTTTATGACACCAACCATAACAATTACCATCGATCCTTGCCAAACTCTAAATCGAAATTGATGCAGTAAGAAGTTTGGAAATGAATTTGTGCAGGTGAAACAACAGCTGAGGAAGACGGTATGACAGAATCGAAGGGACATGAAAACCAAAGCGTGAGAGTAACATTGAGATGCCCAAGTATAAGTGAGGCCAGAAAACTAGTAAGGTTGCCTGACACCATTCAAGAACTACTTCAACTTGGCAGTCAAAAATTTGGATGTCATTGCATTCAAGTATTAACTACAGATGGAGCTGAGATTGATGACATAGGACTCATTAGAGATGGCGATCACCTCTGCCTCGTCCACGATGACAAAAATAAGTCGCCTTTGAGCTCGTAGGGTTTTCGAGATGCATCTCAAAGTTGGCATCTTCTTTCTCATATATCTTCAGCAAATCATGATGAGTATTTGACAGCCTGATCCTCATATAATGGTATCAGTCTAGTTTCGTTTCTCTTTGCTTACTGACCATCCAATTGTATATAATTCTTAATTGTACATAATTTCTACATCCTTTTTTGCTTGAATGTTAAATGTATTTTTCAGGTTGTGCCCATGCTGACCATCATATTTTTTGTCTCTGAAATAATGCGAATATGAAATTTTCTTTGATTCGCAAAATTATATTCCATTTCCGAATAATTGTGTTTATGTATGTCAAACGAAACACGTTGAAAAGAGAAACATAGATTATTGCGGATAGACGAACTACAGTACAATCTATCCAGGGAAAAAAAATGAGTAAATGGGTTTAGGTTGAGTAGTTATATGAAGTAAGTGCCCATAAGATATGGTTTGATTCCTCGTGTCTAAATCGGTTCAGTTGAATCACTCGGGAATTTTGATTTATGTTCGTTGAGTGATTGAGAAAATTATATTTATGTTCGTTGAGTGATTGAGAAAATTATTTTTGTTGTCGGCAACAATTTTATATGCTGGACTATGATTAGGCGGTAAATTTGATTTAATTAAAAACACTCAGCATCACCATTGAGCTTATGTGTAATTATTTTTGTTGTCGGCAAAAAACTTTTCGACTTAATAAACAAAAAATCTCTTAAGCAAGACATTCATGTCCACTCCAAAATCTAAATATTCAATAATTGATTATCGGATATTCAGATATTGGATAGAATACAAATACTATCATCCATAATTTGACTTTATAAACCCAAAAAAAAAATCGCCTTGATTGTATCTCATGACAAAATCTTTTTGTCTTCTTGCTCCACTAAATCCGGGTGAAAATAGTATTATACATCCAGTGGCATAATAGCATTGTACAACCAATGCGTATTTAATTGAGCTTATGTGTAATTTTCTAAACTTGCTTAAAATTAAGTGTTTTTAACGCGCTAATAAACTTACAGTAAAACTCATAATCTTTACAACAAAACTTGAAAACTTTATTATACAACTCATAAACTACGTCAATTGTACTAAAATTAGTTGTATAGTCTATGAACTGTGCTTTGGCCATGAACACAAATTTTCCAACGGAAAGTTTTGGCTTCCCCAAGCAGTAGAGTTCATGCATTTGAAATCATGGTATAGAGCAAGAAAGCCAACCAAAAAAATGTACATGACTCGCTTAAAAGGGAAACAACTTCTAATATGACGATCGCGTTAAATGCAAAAATTCAGATCATGATTACCACCATTTATATTTATATAGTTTAAGATGGACTATCCTGTTCAAGTAAGGTACCTGATGGTGAGAATCACGACTTCCTCAAAGGCTCACCCCCGGATATCTTAACTACTTCACAATCTATCGTACGCATGTTCTATATTATTGAGAGTTCTTGAAAAGAAGAAACAGTAATTCTTCAGAAGAAAGGGATGAATTGATTAAAAATAATTATTCCGTACAAAATTTGAGATGTTAAATAAATCAAAACAATAAAGGCAAGAGCAAAAAAGTGCTAGGAACCTAAGCTTCCTTTGCGATCAAATTTGTATGTATTACTTCTCCAACCTTTTGTCTAAACTGTCCCAAATTAAACAACCTAGCCCCCTGTTTCGGTACTGCAAAAAAAAAAATATAGGGTTGTTTCGTTCATTGAGAGTTACTCCAATTTCCTGAACTTTAAGTACGCCATATCAGCTAGCCTGGGCCTCAGTTTCGACAATACCACCTATCATCTGATGAATGCCAATTCGGAAACCAAGGCAATGTGATCGCTTCCCCATTTCTGTAAGCAAATCCAACACACAATTCACTACAATCAAGCTCTAGAAGAACCTTTATTTCAAAAAAGTTTTAAAATACATTGACAGCATTTAAATCAACAAGGGAGTAATTGAGCAAGCCTAATTAAAAGTCTCTAACTGCATTGTAATCTATCAGCTAAGTGGGTGTTTGGCTGGCTCCATTGGAATAAAATGGAATGGATATGATCCATTCAATCGTTTGGTTGGAGTGATTTGGAATACAGTTAGATAACTAATAATTCTAACCCCATCTCAACCCCTTGGAATCCCATAACCCCCCCCCCCCCCCACATACCCCCATTCTCCCTTAACAAACCTACGGTAAACCAAACAACATTAAGCAAGTATGAGATTCGAACCCCATACCCCCATACTATCAAACTCCATTCTATTCCATCTTGTTGAAAGGAACGACCCTTTTGTTTGAAGAGGCACAAGACGCAACAGGGGCCGAGGCGAAGATGCGTGTCTTTTAGAGGCAAGGTGCCCCATTTTCGGACCTCTCGGTAACAAATTTGTATTGTGGTCAACATTAACCGCTTTAGGAGTTTTCAAGTTGCCTACATGTAAAGAGGTAAAAGATAGGAATAATGGAGAATAAAAATGATTTAATTAAATATCTAGAAGAAAAAAATGGAAAGTGCATACTAAGTGAGCCTTATCTAAAAGGGTCACCTAAAATGCACCAGCGTATCCAAGGCGCACTCGAGGCCCACTATTAAACTAAGCTCGTGAGATAAGAGGTTTGAAACCCTTGTGGTTCTACCCAACTCGAATCCATCCAGAACTATCAAAAACTCGATGATGCAAACCAATTTCTAAAATCGAGAAAATAAATGAAAAGAATGCATAAAATCAAATCTTCACCTAACGAAAAGTTAATATGAGCATGCCTCCACCACCTTAATGATTCACCACGGTCTACACTCCACAGCCCCCAGGCCCCTCACCCACCCCACAAAAGTCCATTCGGTTTTGATTAAATTCTCTTTTTTTGTGTGTTGGGGTAGTTGCCGAGTCAACTGCAAGGTGAGAGGACTAAAACTTGGTAAATAACGTTAAACGTGGCAGACAATTGAGTTCCTCTTTCATGTGCACCAAAACAGAGGCAAATGACTAGTTAGGAATTAAGAACTGCAATTTATTAGTTCCATCAATGCAAACATAAGCAAATACTCTTTCCATCTTCTCAAATGTCTCTCACTCTAAAGTCAAGCAAACAACACCCATCTAGTTTCTGTTCATATTTGACTTTGCGGTGTCAATTTTGGTCAGATGTTTAAAAAAAAAAAAAACTATTGGGACAACACCAGGAACTATATCACCAACTAAGCGTTATGATGTAAATCAAATGCATATGTATAGTCAGTCAAGTGCACCTCTGTTGGAAATCCCCCACATGGTTGCATCACGTCTTTCCGAATAGGAGCAAGCACCCTAACAGTTTGGAGGCCTTCAGATCTCCTACATGTCACACAGAAGCAACAGATTAATTGGATAGATGGCTATTAAATCTCAAAACAAGATGCTAAACAAAGATGATCATAAGGTATACTGACCATATGTAGTCCACAGTTCCCATAAAACGACGATTATAGCTAGTCACCAATGGCTCCCCACATTGGTCTCTTGTCCCAGAAGAACCCTAGAAACCATCAGAGGAAGTGAAAAGATGAGATAGTGATTAGCACTGTTGAGATCTACTGTCGATCATACAAACAGAAACATAGTGAACATCTTGCATTAAGGGGCGGATAAATACATCATTGCCTTTGTTAGCATCGATAAGTACAGCATAAGTAAAGAGTGTACGGGAATAAAATCATATTTAATGAATCGTAGATTGACATCAACAAACAGATATGTTTCGCTCCATCTGCACTGTATAATTAAAAAAAGCATTACCCTCATGAGTCATGCCTCAAAGGCTCTCGTTTATAATAGGTAAGAGGTTTAGATGTACCACCTTATTCATGAGTTGAAAACACAGGCCATTTGTGGATGGCCCATTCACCCATGATGAAAACTGCTTCTTCACAATTAATGAAGCCAGGGCGGGCAACTTTAACTCAAAAGTTCGTATATTTGTCAACGATTGAATGAGACAACTAAAGTCTATGCCAAGTTACATTGCACAAGCTACAAGCTCCCTCATTCTCGATAATACGTGACCGTAGAATGTCGAATAGGCTCTTATGATAAATAGGTGAAGTTCAACTTAACTCAGTGAACTACCAGATAAACAACTATTAGTGCACCACATGTCCACATATCACCACTGCTTAAATACAAGCAGCAACTCCTAGATTGCGTCTCAATATCAGTGAACGCAAAAACAGTAAACCTACCACCACTTCAGTGTATGTACTCCGAAGCTTTAATGTGTGTTCAAGAATAGTGTTCTTAGAATTGCCAGTAGCTGTGGTTATCTCCATTGCCGTCCACCGAGATGTGATGTATTGTGTTTTATCTTGCACAGCTATATCTGTCTTCAACACCACCTCACCTGGAGCACAACAGACACCTATCAGAAACTATTTTGGCTGTCGGATATGGATTAGTAATTAATCAATAAACTTATGAACCTACCCAAACTAGAAGGAGAAAAATCTTTCCCACTTTGCAACGTAGGCAACAATCCTTCCGTGTCTTTGAACAAATTTTTATTTTCTTGTAAGGATTCATCTATATTATGTATGGATATCCCATTGAGTTTTTCATCCATTTTGTCACAGTTTAAAGCTGAAGATGTGTTTAGGCCGCCAACTGACTGGGAACTCAGATTACCGCTGGGACCTACCGCGCTCACCTGGGGCATCTTGACTGATTCAAGGGAAGAATTACATGACTTATCTGGCAGAAAATTAAGCTTGTCATTATCCCTTGGGCTTTTCTCCAATGTATTGTTTGGGGTCATGGTCGAATTAGCAATATTACCAGCTGGCTGCCCCCTGAGAAAGTTGGCAATTATTGTACACACATCTGAAGGAAAGTTTATTACGAATATTTTAAACAGGGGATGGAAAGGAAACCTGGACTGATGGCTATATGATCTGGCTGGTAAATGGATTTCAGCTGAAGCCTGTCCTGAAACTTTGTCTCTATCAACTTGAGATATATCAAGCTGACCAGAAAAATAATTGTTACCTTAGCAGCCACAAGAAAGCCAATTTATGATGTGTAAGGAAGTAAAG
>JAIUZE010039158.1:0-11073 GCA_022085475.1 Heliosperma pusillum | reverse complement strand
TTTTTTTTCCTTCTTTCCTCTTAATCTCACAGCACATATAGGGAGAAAAAGAAGTTTTTCTATTAACCCTAATTAACTCTAATTGTGACGGCACAAGGGTGAAAAGAGAAGAAGAAAATTCTGAGTTTTGACTCTTTTATTCATCTTCATATTCATCATCAATATACACACAAAATTAGAAGTAATTTTTGGGTATTCGTTCTAGCACGACGAAGGCATTTCTTGAACCATCTTGGGTGTAACGATTAGGGTAATACCTACTTTGTTATTTGTTCTTAGGCCTTTTTCTAGGACCGAAGGTTATTTCTTAATCTCTTGTTTATATTATGCAATTTCATTTATGACTAGAAATTCATATAGTTATAATTTCATTAAAATCCGAAATTTTAAAGGGAAGTATACCGATATTTCCTACAAGGGGTATCAGAGCCTTAGGCTATGAAATTATTTTATATGTTTTTCAATAAATGATTGGTATATTTTAAAAAAAAAAAAAAAAAGTTGCTGTTATTTTTTTTTTCCAGCCGAGAGTTCTTTTTTTTTTTAGCCGTGTGTGTTTTTTTTTGGGTTCCTTTTTTATTCATATATGTTGTTGTTTTAATGTGTTAAGATAATAATATAATGAATTAGTTGATGTTTTGATTTAATGAGGATTAAATTGAAATGAAAAAGGAATTTGTTTTGGATGTTAAAGAACATTCATTGTGCTAAATTTTTCGATATGAATATACAAAACAATTATGATTAGTTGAGTAATTTGATAATCGATTAATCATGATTTGGATATTCATTTTAAAAGGTTAATTTGAATCATCTAGTTTGTATCAATGTTTAATAATGATTAGATGTTGAATGTTTGTACCGATCTAGTTTTATTAGCATGATCAAATTAAAAAGATTAATTTGTATCTTATTTTTTACTATTCACCGTGGCTACGGCTACTGTTCATAAAAAAATTAGGGTTAGTTTTTGTTTTTTTTACAAAACCGAGAAAAAAAAAAAAAAAATTTTGTACCTGCTTCTGTTCACGGGTACTGTTCATCCGTGAATAGTAAAAAAAAAAATTTATTTTATTTTGTTTATTGCATTATAAAGATAATGTATGTTGATTATTGTTGTGAAAAAGTTCACAATGATAGATACCCTATTATTTTAAAAAGGTTTAAAATAATGTTGAATTTAATTTATGTTATACCCGATAATATGAATTAAATTTGGATTATGGTTGATTAAAATTGTTGTGTGCAATTAAGGAATTGTCACATAATTTTGATCATTTTAAAGGTGGTTTGGATAAATTAATCATCATAATTAATGAATTATGTCTTGAATGTTTAATTTATTTTGTTGATGCATTTTATTTTGTTGAATGAATGAATGGATTATTTTGGTATTTTTACAAGAGGTTGTAATTTGTATTGCTTAGTGTGGCCTTAGTAGATTGTGTTCTCGTAATGATGGTAACATGGTCTTTGATGTATTTTGAGATCTCGAATCTCCCCTTTGTAATCTTTAATTATAATTTTTAAATTAGAATGTAAATAGGTTTATATTTTGTAATTTTTAAAAAAAATTGTATTTTTGAGAAGACCAAAGATGGAGATCGGATAGCTCACTCCCGCTACATGGACCAAGATGGAACATCAAGTCAAGCTTCTAGGGTCCATAAGGATGGATTCCAAAGTGTAATTTTTGTTCTATTTTGATAGGATAGGCCACACTAGGACTTTGTACTTTGTTTTTCATTTTTTCGTTCTTATTGTTTTTTCTTTTGCATGATAGTTAGTGCATCATATTCCGCCTAAACCAAACCACCTACTACTTAATTGCATGAAAATTGACTCATATAGATTGTATGTTAATTATCATGGACATCCAGATGTCACTCAAAATTCTAAAAGCTATCATCTTAAATTATTCATTCTCAAAATGCTAGATCATTCGTTCACTTAAATGAATAAAATTAAAGCTGATGGACCTTCCTCTAAAACCTAAAATTGAGATTAGTCTTTATAGGGAAAACTGCTATGACTCCCTTCTTCGTCGGTAGGCATATAGGACCTTACTCTCCATATGATCCCTTCTACGTTGGGTAAGTATTATGTGTTGACCTATTTTACCTCAACATTATAGTCCGAGTAATATCTCGTGATTATGATGGACTAAAGATAGAATTTACAGAAATTTATCGACCAAGAATTCTAAAAGTAGAATTAGCCAAGAAGTTGGCTTATCAATTTACAGAAATTGAGTCTTGGGATCATTTATATAATACTTGAGGGAGGTCAATTGTATAAATGCAAGAGTCTTCACATCAATCGGTTTTGCATTAGACTTAATTAAAACGATGAAAATGCTTATTATGTTTTATCTCCTTTTCGCAGTGTACCATTCATTTATATCGATAAAACTGTTATAACAAATGGCTGGACATGCTGATGCCCCTATGCCAAGTGCCACGCTCGCACGCGAATCCTGGCTTTAGATGTTCATGGACAACATGAATCAGTACACGCGACTGAAGAATAACGGGTCCAACTTTGCGGATTGGGAGGCTTCATTACAGAATGCTGCCATAGCTGACGGTAAGCTCAAGTACTTAACTGAGCCACTACCGCCTAACCCAGGCCCCAATGCAGGAGCCAATGAATCACTTGCTTATAGTGATTTCGTAATGGAGGCGGGTGCGATAAAGAACGTACTCATCTTTTCAATGGAAGCCAATTTGCAAAGACGATTCATTGCCCAAGGTGCAAACAAGATTTTCACCACGCTCACTAACGAGTTCTCAAAAGCACCGCAGATCGTTATGTATGAGCTTACCACTCGCTTCTTTGAGGCGAAACTCCAGAAGGGCCAACCGGTTAGCCCACACATTCTCGATATGATCGAGAATCTCGAAAAACTGGAGGCACTTTATTGCAAAATCAAAGAGAGCGTGGTCATTGACCGCATGCTTCATTCACTCCATGATGGTTTTGCCCAATTCAGGGCAAATTACTACATGAATGATTTGAAGAGAAATCCTCATCAACTACACTCACTTCTCATACAGACTGAGAAGGATCTGAAATTGAGTGGGAGCCTGAAGCAGGACGTTCTCATGATTGCAAACAAGGGTAAGGGTAAGGGCAAGGCTCAGGCCGACCTAGCTGTAGGGAAGCCGAAATTCAAGAAGCCAGGAAAGGGCAAGAGTGGGCCTGGTGAGACTAGCAGTAGCTCACAAGGCAAGACAAAGAGCAAAGAAAACATGGAGTGCCACCATTGCCACAAGACTGGGCATTGGAGGCGGAACTGTCCCGTGTATGCTGAAGACGCAAAATCAGGCCGCGTCACTCCTGTTGGTACGTCATCTTTTATTCATATGATTGAGATTAACCATGCAAGTTTCGGAACTTGGGTACTTGATACTGGTTGTGGTTCTCATCTGTGTAATCATTTGCAGGGCCTAAAAAACATCAGAACTCTCGAAAAGGGTGATGTGGACCTGCGAGTGGGGAATGGAGCAAGAGTAGCTGCCATTTCAGTGGGAACATATGTAATCCAACTCCCGAGTGGATTTGAGTTATTTTTAAATAACTGTTACTATGTACCCAGTTTATCTAAAAACATTATTTCAGTTTCCGTACTCGATAAGAACGGTTTTTCATTTGTAATAAAGGATAATAGCTGTATTTTCTCTTTTAACGAAATGATTTATGGTAAAGCAGTTTCCATGAATGGGATTTATGTTTTAGATCAAACCACAGATATAATGCATGTGAGTAGTAAGAAAGCAAAGGTTGGTGACAAAGATCAAACCTATCTATGGCATTGCCCTATGGGACACATAAATGAAAAACGCGTGAAGAAGCTCATTGACAATGGGACTATCTCCCCATTTGACTATGCATCATTTGGCACGTGTGAATCATGTCTCATAGGCAAAATGACTCGAATTTCCTTCAAAGGTGTTGGAATGCGCGCTGCTGACTTATTAGGACTCATACATACTGATGTGTGTGGACCTATGTCAATCAACGCTAGAGATGGCTATATATATTTTATCACTTTCACGGACGATTTGAGTAGATATGGATATGTCTACTTAATGAAGCACAAAAGTGAGTCCTTTGATAAGTTCAAGGAATACCAGAATAAGGTTGAAAACCAGCTGGGTAGAAAGATTAAAGCACTACGTTCAGATCGTGGTGGCGAATATCTTTCGAATGAGTTTGATCAACACCTTAAAAACTGTGGTGTAGTACTACAGTTAACTCCACCTGGAACATGATAAGTGAATATTTGTATGGTTTTAACCCCCAATTTAGCTCGGTTTTGTATGTCATTTGTGCTTTGTTAAGCCACTTTATGAGCTAATATCGTCTTCTAGGCGAATTCCTATGTTCTAACCTGTTTTGTAGAGAAAGTGACGTTTCTACGCCCTTTTTCTATATTCCCGAGCATTTGCCTAGAACCCGACGATTTGAAGAAGCAAGCTTGACCAAGTGAAAGGCATTTCAAGAAGGTTCACTAATTCGAAAGAGAGAAGAAGCAAAGACAGTTTCGTAGTTGTCGGAAGATCAATCATTTAGGCAGAAGAATTCATCGCTTTACATCAAACCCTATCAACAAACCCGACTCAAGAGGTCAAGGGGGATGTTGGAAGTCAAGTCATAAGCAAGGGGAGATGAAACGACGGTCAAAGGACCTGGGATACAACTTACCCGATCGGGTAAGTGGTGTACCCGATCGGGTAAATGTGCTGCTTCGAGAAAACGGCGTCTTCTTCCTACTTTTGTCCTATGTGTTTAATGCCCGACCTCTTCTCCACGAAACCCTAATACTATAAATAGATGCTCTAGCCCTCATATCATATCATCCATCTTTCTATAATCCTCTTCTCTTCTTACATTTCTCCTTAGATTAGGAGGAGGGGGAATTAGCCTCCCTTCTCTCATTTTTCTTCTTTAGTCTTTAGTTCTTAGTTTATTTCTGCCCTTTCCATATCAAAACTTTAGTTTAGATTAATAAGAATTTCATCTTTGTAGTCTACTTTGTTGGGTACAAGTGTTGTAATTCAAGGATCGTTTATTATGTGCAAGGATTTTCTATTATTGTTATCGCTTTCGTTCATGATCGTCATATAGGTATTTCTGTTTTATCCCTTGTTTAATGTTCTTATTGTTTTCCATTTGATTGTTATTCGCTTTACATATTGTCTTAGATTCATTGTAGTATTGTTATAATTGCAATTTCATTTCTTAGATTGTCAATTAGCGTCGTTATTATCGCCTTATAAAAAGTCTAAATTATTGTCAAAACCAACTAAATATGTCTATCCTAGTTTTCATTGTTAATATCATCTTAGATTTCAGTATCGTCATGAGTAAGTAGTCACCTTTCTAGGGTGTAGGGTAGCCATGTTAGATTGATTAAAAGATGTTAATTGGATAAAAGAAATTATGCCTTTAAACCGTTGTGTCTATGCATGTTTGGATTGTAACGATAGTTAACGACTTCTGGCCGGAAATCATCGACTAAAATGGAATTCTTTTCCAAGGTAGAGATACGCGAATTGAATAGACAAAGCATGACATGGTGGATTAAGACCTAGTAAATCGCCTAAAAGCTTGCTAGACCATCTGATCTATGATTGTAATGAACACATCATTCTTACGAACTCACAATGAATTATTTGCATGTTCCATATCCAATTTCATCAATATATCAATCTACATGTGTGAACCTACTTCCCTAGATGCTTTTCATCACTTGCTTTATTGTTTTCATTTGTTTTTATTTTGTTTTTATTTATGCTTTATAGTTTAGACACCAAAACCCAAAAACCCAGAAATCATTAGATATAACCCAATTGCGAGACACTTCACATTCTATAGGAAAAACCATCTCCCTGAGGATCGACCCCTACTTCCCTAATTACATTAATTTGTTATTAGCCTAGTCTGGGCAAATTATCTTTGTATTGGGCTTGCGACAGGCCCGATCAAATTTTGGCGCCGTTGCCGGGGATCATGGTTTAGTTTTCCTTTTCTTGTGATTTTTATCGCAATTAGTTTTATCAAGTCTTTAGGAACCCAAATTCCTTTAGACCTCTCTTGATTTTTCATCTTAGCTTTTCAATCTTATGCTCAGATCCTCTAGACTAGGGACCCCTATTCCTTTAGACCCCGAACTAGAAATAACTCTGCTTAGGAGACGAAAGCTATTCAACGAAATTTCAAAAGCTTCTGATACTTTAAGTTCAGATCGTATTCGTGAGAAATACTCGGATATTTTATCTGATCTTGAAGGAGAAGAAGATCCATTCCCATCTCCATTCACAAAAAAAAAAAAAAAAAAACCAATCAACTTTCAAACAACACTCCATCTTCATCTTCACAAAAATGGTTCGACTTTCAGACCATTCCAAACCCACCGCAGAAACACTTCCAAGGGGCATTGCTACACCCCAAATCGAAGCCGAAAACTTTGAAATCAAACCTGCCTTCATTAACCTTATAGAAAGAAGCCGATTTAGTGGCAATGACACAGAAGATCCCAACCTTCACATCCAAAACTTCTGTGACTATTGCTCCACTATTAGACAAAATGGAGTCACCCAAGGGCAAATTAGAGATGCTCTTCTCATTTTCTTTGAGGGGTAAGGCAAAGTTGTGGATACATAGCCTTGATAAGGTTACATTAGGTATCACCGATTGGGAGAGTTTAGCTCTTGCCTTCTACCAAAAGTACTTTCTTCCAGAGAAGACCGCTTTGTTAAGAAGTCAAATCACTGGTTTCCAACAAGGAGATGATGAGAACCTATATGAAGCTTGGGAGAGGTACAAGGATTTGCAAAGAGAGTGTCCTCATCATGGGTTAGATTCATGGTTCCTTGCCATCACATTCTATAATGGATGTTATATCGAGTCCCTTCGTATCCTGGATTCTGCTAACAATGGAAGATTTGATCAAATCAATGTTGAAAATGCTCACACTACCATTGAATCCATGGCAATTCACGATTATCAATATAGAAATTCCCGCTCCATACCATCGAAATCTAAGCAAGAAGACCCCACTTTGACACTTTTACAAGCTCAAGTAGCCCTTCTCACACAAAAGCTAGAACAAATTCAATCCTTTACATTTCAACAGAGTGACAATGGTGTAAGTAAACTTGAAGCCATGATGCTGCAATTGGCTCAAAGGCAAGACACCATGATAGCTAAATTCCAAGAGAGCGATCAAGCTAAGGATGTCGCCATCAAATTGTTGGAAACTAAAATTTCCCAATATGCCTCTTCTAATACCTACCAAGAGCAGGGGCAGCTGCCTTCACAATGTTACCAACCTCACGAAACTGTAAATGCCATTTTCTCAAGAAGTGGTAAGCATAATGATGAGCCCGTGGTTGTTAATATTGAAGATAAGGTGCCCATGTCGAAGGAGAAAGAGCCCGAAATTCCTATTGAGATCAAGGTCCCATTTCCCCAAAGATTAGCCAAGCACAAGGAGGAGGCACAGTATGGTAAGTTCCTTGACGTCGTCAAGAATTTAAAGGTCACAGTCCCTTTCATTGAACTGCTTTCCCAAGTTCCTTCTTATTCCAAGTTTATGAAGGAAGTCCTAAAAAAGAAGAGATCCTTCAATGAGATGAAGATCGTAGCTTTCACTGAAGAGTGTAGTGCACTCTTGCAAAATAAGTCTCCACCAAACCTTAAGAACCCTGGTAGTTATTCCATCCCTTGCACTATAGGCATATATACCATTGATAAGGCCCTTTGTGTAACACCCGGAAATGTACCCTATTTTTCTAGTGAAAATATTTTACGGATACTTTTCAGCAAATTTAAGTTTTAATATAGAATTTAATTTTCCGAGTCGAATTTAGAATTTCCGAGTTCGTATTTGGAATTTCCGCGAGATTCCATGAGAATCCCGTCTTAAGGCGTCTTTGACTTTTCTGGACTTTTGAGTCGTCTTTGACTTTTCTTGACTTTTGAGTCGTCTTTGACTTTTCTTGACTTTTGAGTCGTCTTTGACTTTTCTTGACTTTTGAGTCGTCTTTGACTTTCGTTGACTTTTGAGCCGCCTTTGACTTTCGTTGACTTTTCCCGACTCACCCTTTACTTATACTCCCTCATACTCCTTAACCTATTTTCATTCAACACAAACACCAAAAACCATTTCTTCTTCCTTAAGCAAAATCAAACCTTGCCTCCCTCTTGATTTCGATCTTATAATTCGCATAGATCATTCGTTCTTTGACGGAATTCACGTAAGTTCGTCTTATTCTTCCCCTCTTAGCTTCCTCTATCCGTATTGGTAATAAAATTACCGTCTTTCTCCCTTTTTAAATTATCCGTCTTTCTCAAGGTGAAGTATATTCATCTTATATTGCCTAATTGTAGGTGGAGACAACTAGGAAGGCTTAGTAATCGATTAAAGACGCGTAAAGGTAACGGTGAAGGTTACTCGGTATCATTTACGTGTTTTGCATGCTTTATATGTTAGAAATCGTATTTAGAATACAATTAGAAGCTTAGGAATCATGTTATGATTTATGATTGTGGCTATTTGATGATTGTTGATAATAAATATTGATTGTTGATAATTATTAGAAGTGAATTAGGAGAATTTAAAATGATAGAAATGGTGGTTGTGGTTCTCGGGTAGAAGGGTGCTCCTGGCCGAAAAACAGGCAGCCGGTTCAGTGCCCGGCTGGCATTTCACTGCTCCGACCCTTTTTCGTAGAATGATCATATCTCCTTCGTTACTTGCTTGTTTTGGGCTTGTGACCACTCGTTGGAACCGTAAGAGGATAAGATATCACCTAGACTTAGAATTTCTGCATTCCCATATCTAGAAATCTAGTTATGACCGTTTGAAGTGGACCCTTGTTTTAGTTAGTTTCCAAACTTGCTTTTTGTGTGTTGTTGTGCTCCGAGCCGAGGTACCGGCCGCCTCCCTCCACCCCGGCCTGGAACACGGCTGTGTTTTCTTCTTGAAATTTCTAAATCTCGTAATTTATAATAGTTCGCATGATTCGTTTATCTTATAATTTTACGTAGTGACTTATAATATTCATGTTTTTGATATATGATATTTCATTCGCTTGTATCACATGTTTTGTGACGGTTTTTGGTATGTCCCCCTTTGAGTCGGTTTTTACAAATGATACGGTTTGAGCACTGTTTTGTCTTGTGCTTTATACTCTCATTCCCTTGGCTACCTTTCCGTTCGTAAGGCTGGAATGTCGGAACGGAGAGGTATCCTACTGCTTAATTGCATGTGTTAGTGGGGCATACGGACGACGTTGTGGGAGTTGAACGTTGCGTTGTTCCGAACCGCCGTCAAATCGTGGTGTACTTGCGAGGTTGGTGTTATGTGCATGTAGCGTACCGCTTTGTATGTGGCTTGAGCTCTTTGCTCGCCTCTTTCGTGAATTTCGACGCATATTTGCGGGGGGTACTAGGGTCTATGATTGACCGAGTCTGGATGCGAACGTTTATCGCATGTCGAATCGGAACATTGATTATTCCGAGAGTCTGGCCAGATTAGACTAGGGACACGTTATTATTATCGTCGTCCTACCGGAGGAAGGAAATTAGTCTACAGATACGAAATGTGATCGTGTGATGCGTTCAGGGAAATGTCATTCGGGGATGCCTTTTAATCATACTTGCCATGTCCACGAGGATTGGCTAGTGGTTAATTTCCGTGGGAGATGTCGTCTTTGTGTCGTCGTTCTTGAATGCGTGATTTCATGATATTATTCATGGTCATTGCATGATTGGGCACCGTCTATGTATGGGGTTATGTGAATGGATGATAACATGGTGGATTTATTCATGGTAATCACATGACTTGGCATGGTTTGTTTGTCGAGTCTCAATCTTATCAATCTTATATAGCTAACGGTGAGATGCAAGCCCTAGTGAGCGTATTCGATTGCCTAAGAGTGTCTTCCCCGAGTCTTTGAATAACATGATGGTTTCGGATTTGATTTCCACATGATCTTATCATGATATATATGATTGCCTATCTATTCTTATTGCAACTCACATGTATATTCATATATGCATGATTTTACTTTTGTATCTCCTTATATGTACGTTTAATGTGATATGGCTGGGAGAACCCGGAGTTACTCCCCACTGACTGTGGCGTTCATGTTTTTCATGAATGAACAGGTTGCTTGCAATGGATGACTTTTTGGATATGATGTTTTGGGGTTCGGGTGTGAGCTAGCGGGCGTTGTCCCTGGAAGTTTCACCTCTAGACGATATTAACTAGTTTTGCTAAACACTTGTTCTTTGCTAACATTTTAAGAGACCTCGTCTCTTTGTTATTTTCCGCACTTAGTTTGTAATATTTTGACACTCCTCGTTTTATTTAACTTGCATGTATAAAAGTTTTTAAAACTTCACATTTCCGCTATATAATTCACATGCTTGTATGTTTTATATTTCCGCATTCGCGAGGGTTGTCACAGTTTTGATAAGTTTTCCAGGAATTGCAGCTATCAATTGATGTTCATCCAACATTAATTGAAGTTTGATGAATTATACAAAACAGCCAAGGTAAGTTCCTTATAACTAAGGTAAATAAATGTGCTTTAAAAATACCTCGCAATTTGTAACACCCGCAAATGTACCATATTTTTATAGTAAAAATATTATACGGATACTTTTCAGCGAACTTTAGTTTTAGTTTAGAATTAAATTTCCCGTGTCTAATTTAGAATTTCCAAGTTCGTTTTCGGACTTTACGCGAGATTTCGAGTAAGTTACGTCTTAAGACGTTATGGACTTTTCTCATGAATTATTCCACTTACTCCCTCATATACTCCCCTTAACCCTAACTCACCCTCACATTCAATCTTCTTCTTCCTCACCAAGTAACTACCAAAACCCTAACCTCCATATTTGCTCAAGTTTTAATATCGTCACTACTCCTTCATTACTCGCTCAAATTCACTAAAGTTTGTCTTATTCTTTCCCTCTCATCGTCCTCTATCTGTATTGGTAATAAAATTACCGTCTTTCTCGCTTTTCAATTTATCCGTCTTTCTCAAAGGTGAATTA
>JAIUZE010039154.1:0-23995 GCA_022085475.1 Heliosperma pusillum | reverse complement strand
GGTTTATTACAAAACGGAAATAATATTATACAAAAGAAATATACAAGACGGGAGACATATCTCCCGTATAAATACGGAAATAAAAGAGTGTATAAATAATATACAATCTAAGAACCGAATATAGGTCCAGGTAAATACTTCGCTCGCTAGCTCGTCAATGTACCCAATGTATGCATCACAAACCTGCCAAACGCATTAAATATAAACACGGAAGCCACAGTCAGTGGGGAGTAACTCCGAGTTCTCCCAGCCACGAAATGTCGAGTTTAATAAAACATGAATACATAAAAGAGATGTATATGGAAAATACAAAACCTTAACATATACGATATGCTTTTCATGTTATGAAACAATTAACTAACATATAACCTATCATATGAAAGCTATCATGTGAATCTGTTAACAATCTATAACACGCGGTAGGGAAGCTGGTATGCTGGCTCAGAGGTTACATTTAAAACATGGCCCTGATACACTCAAACCCTAATCATACAAAATATCATGTGAATCAGTTAACAACCGGTAATCCAAACTCTATCAACCTTAGCCGGCTTGCATCTCACCTTCTAAGACTCATAGAATCATCAAACATGAAAGACCAATACGTCTAGAAACAGGCATAAGTTCTTAGACCAGTCAATAGTCGACTTCTGTAACTCGAGCCTATACCACAAGGTAGGATAAACATCCTAGTCCTAGAATGATCAGACCTAGCGACAACAGCTAACCCATTCCCTGTCTCATGACCAAAAGTACATGAGAATCTCTACTAGGAGACCCCCTAAGCAGAGTTGGCTAGTACTTAAGCTGGCTCCATTCCCAAAGTGGAAGCAATTAGGCAGCCATGCCCCAGCTTGGAGATAAACCCCCCAAGTCGGGAACACAAAAGCTATTAACCATGAACTATATACTCGTTAAAGATAGTAAGGCCTATCTATGACATGGTCCAAGCTACTCATTTAGAATTAGAATGGTCAAGACGCCATATACTCATAATTCTCTATGGGTACTTAGTCAACACGACATATATCATACAATCAAACAGTCACGGGAAAAACTTCCTATCCTGTGACTAATTGCATATAAATCATATTCAAATATCATATCGCCTCATATCTACTAAGGCTAATTCATTAATTAAATACAACCTTACTTGAAGACAAATCCCCGACCCGAGTCCCGCGACGGTCATCAGTCAAAACGGGGCTGACTAGATCTTAGTTTGACCAAACCCGTTTGGTCAAACCGGCTAGAAACAGAGTCTTTACCACATAGACTTGAACATAAAATCATCATATTCAATTCATGCTATTTTATTCCAACTTCTAAACATGTGAATTATTAAATCTTACTAAAAACCCGCTTGACTTAAAGGATATCAAATTAAACTACCATCTCGTATTATAATTTCTAACATGTGAGAAATAATAATATTATGAAAACCTTTTAAATAAATAATTTACTTATTAAAATTTCCCACTTGCTAAATATTACAAAACACGATAAACTATCAATAACTCAAAAACCGTCACAAGTCCAAAGGGAAGACCCACGGCCTGTTTTGGGCCGAGAATAAACCGGGCCTGGGTTGGGCCCACGGGCCTGGTTTGGGCCTGTTTTGGTCCACCGTTTCTAAAACCGTTTCTTAATATTTCCTGCATGCTTAACATATTTAAAACCCGTCAAAACAACAACAAAACAATCAAGTATCGACACAACCCAAAAACCAACTCACGGACCAACCCAGACCGGGTCTGAACCGGCCTGGACCGGCCTGGTTTGGGTCTGTTTTCCAGCCACCAAAACAGCCACCTTACATGGCCACCCTAAGCAACAATCCCAAATTATTTCTAACATGTTTTAATTAACAACCATCCATTTTAACAACCAATTCAACCATCATTCATACAAAAATCATGAATATGAACAATCATCCAAATATGTCAAGAACACTAAACATGTTAAGAATTCCATACAACATAATAATAATAACTATTTATCATGTTACTACTTAAACCGTAAATAACAATAACATGAACAAAAACAAAAGTATGTAACATTAATTCGTCGAGTAACTCGGAATCGTTACCTTAGCTAGCACAAAATCAATTAGCACCAAAATAAGAAGTAAAAACCCGTCTACTAATCTTCTTCTAAAATATACGAGTCACCAAACTCGTCTTCAAAATCTTCTCCTATAAGAAATGACAAAATAACATTATTAGAATTAAAACTTGATTTCAACAATTTAAAGTGTTGAAAACGATTTTGTCGGAATTGAAAATAAAACGTACGTGGAGATGGAGAGCGGAGAGGAGACTCTAGAAATATAAGTTAGGACGGATTTGAACAAGTAACGAAGGTTTTGTGACGATTTTGCTGAAGAACGATCAAGAACGCTCAAGAACACCAAGAACGATTTTGATTATATTAAAGAAGGTATTAATTAGATATTAAGTTGATTTATTGTAAAATGAAAAAGATAGTTAGTGAGTAATGGGGTGGGTGTGCCGTGTAATTATAGAGGAATTAATGAGTCGGGTTTTGAAATTGTTGTTACGGGATTGACTCGGGTTTTATAATTATATTATGGTAATTAATTAGATATCATTAGATTAAATGATAGTTTAATCAAATATCTAGATATTAATTAGATATTATGTTATTGTAATCAAAAGAAATAAAATATCTAGTCCTAAGAGAGGGTGAGGGAGCCGTGTGGTATAGGTAGTAGTCGGGTCTGTTTTTAAGCGATTTGTGTAATTTAAGTTGACGGATCGATAAAGTTACAAATATCTTAGATATTCGTATTAGTTTAATCAAAAGAATTAAAAGATCTAAAGTGAGTGGAAAAAGGTGACATGGGGCGTGTGACTCATGCCCAAGTCGGGTTTCGGGTTTGTTTCGGGACTTAAGTTGACTCGGGAATAATTAAATGACGTTCGGGGTTAAACCGTAAAACCTTCTCTTTAATTCCGAATAAATTCAAAATAATTATATTAAATTATCATAAATTCAAATAAATCTTAATAAATTAAAATAAATTAAATTTATTATTTTTCAAATTTAATTTCCGTCTTTCAAATTACGGGTTGTTACATCATCCTTAAACTTTATGTATCAACCAAAAAATTTTGAATCTCTTAAATATTGTCTTAGAGATATCTTAAAAGTTTGTAGATGTGATGAATATACTATGTATAAATAGTAAAATTGTCCCACATCATAAAATTAGAATAAGGTGGATGATCGTATGATTAAATATATGAATCATCCTTGGACCTTATGTAACAAATTAAAATCTTTAAAAGCTCTTAAGTATTGTCTTAGAGATCTCTTAAAAGTTTGTCTATTATTATCTTCACAATTGTTAAATTTACATCATTAAAAATTAATTTTAAAAGGTATTATTAAAAAAATTTAAGTATTGTAAAAAATATTATGAAGATAATATAATTATATTCGTGGTGAAAAAAAACCTTGCAAAGTATAGAAACTCATATTATTTGGACATATTTGGTGTAATTTTTAGTATATTATATGTCCTACATTGAAAAATAATGTAGATGTGGTGAATATATTACCTATAAATAATAGAATTGTCTCACATCAGAAAATTATCGATCACAAGGTGGGTGATCTTATGATTACAAATAGGAATCATATTTGGAACTAAAGTTTCAACCCAAAATATTTTCAGCCTTTTACATATTGTCTTACAATACTCTTAAAATTTGTATTATAATTTTCACTATAGTGAAATTTACATCATTAAAAATTAATTTAGAAAAGTATCATAAATAATAATTTTGATGGTAAACTATTTAATGTGTTATTTGTTCCACATATTGAAAAAAAACAATGTAGGTATCGTGACTCGTGAATATATACTACGTATAAATATCAAAATTTGTCCCACATCAAAAAATTATCATAAAGTGGAGTGATCATAAATATGATCATCGCACGAGCTTTTACACTATTTTTGTATATTGTTGTGTTAATAAATGACTTTAAAAATTTAATAAATGACATTTAAAATATTTTTTTATTATTCTAATATTAATATAACAGTTTAGTAACAGTTAAGAAATAAATATTACTCCCTCCAATACAATCAAAACTACCCACACCTTTTTGCATAAGTTTTAAGAAAATTGCTTTTGGTGAGGGTAATATGGGAAAAGGATGAGAGAGGTAGTACATAAATTAGTTGTGGTATGTTATAAGAATGACAATTTTTGTAAATATAGGTATGTTATAAGGATAAAGTTGTCCTAATTTTACTCATTTATGGTATGGGCAGTTTGGATTGGATTGTCCTAAAATGGAAGGTGGGTAGTTTGGATTGGATTGGAGGGAGTATATGAAAAACGATGGTGTACTACTTTGTTTGTTATTAGTCCCACATTGAAGAATAATGTATGTGTGGTGAATATATTACTTATAAATTGTAAACTGTCCCACATAGAAAAATTATTATAACATAGGGTGATCCTATGATTATAAATATGAGTCATCCTTGAACTTATGTATAAACCTACAATTTTTTAAGTCTCTTAATCATTGTTTTGGATAACTCTTACCAAAATGGAATTATAATAGTCACAATAGTTAAATTTACATTATTAAAAAAATTTAGAAAATTATCTCAAATAATAATTTTGATGATAAACTACTTAATGTGTTATTAGTCTCACATTGAAAAATAATGTATTTGTGGAAAGTATATATACTAAGTATGATTATAAATAGGAGTCATTTAGTCTCTTAAGTATTGGTTTAATGAACCTATAAAATTTTGTATTATTAATTCCACAATAGTGAAATTTACATCATCAAACTTAATTTAGAAAATTTAGGAAAGTATCCTATATAAGTAATAATTTTTATGGTGTATTACTTAATAAGTTATTTGTCCCACATTGAAATATAATACAAGTGTGGTAAATATATTACGTATAAATAGTATATTGTCCCACATCAGAAAATTATCATAAGTTAGGGTGATCCTATAATTATAAATAAGATTCATCCTTGGAACTTAGATATCAACCCATAATCTTTTGAGTCTCTTAAATACTATCTTAGAGAGCTCTTAAAAATTTGTATTCACATTAGTGAAACTTACATCATCAAAAATTAATTTAGGAAAATATCATTAAAAAATAAAGTGAAAAATATTTTATTTATCTCAATATACATTTCCTATATTATATTCAAGTGGTGTTTATAATTTGTATATAAAATTTTGTACATTCAATTCACAAAAAATATTGTGAAAATGAGTCATCTTTCAACTTAGATATTCACCCAAAATCTTTTGAATCTTTCAAGTATTATCTTTAGAGATCTTAAAAGTTTGTATTATTATTTCTACCTTAATGAAATTTACATCATCAAAATTAATTTAGAAAGTATCGTATATAATAATTTTAATGGTAACTACCAAATATGTTATTTGTCTCACATTGAAAAGTAATCAAGTGTGGTGAATATACTATGTATAAATTGAAAAATTGTCCCACAACGGAGAAATATCATAAGCTGGATGATCACGCGATTATAAATAAGAGTCGTCCTTGAAACTTAGAGATGAACCCAAAGTCATTTAAGTCTCTCAAATACTCCCTTCGTCCCGGTCATTTGTTTGCCTTTTTTTAGGAGTATTTTAGTCAAAGGCAAACAAATGATTAAGACGAAGAGAGTATTGTTTTAGAGAGCTCTTAAAATTTTGTATTAATTATGAAAATAATATAGTTAGATTCGTGGTAAAAAAATGCTATCATTACAGTATAGAATATCATATTATTTGCATATACTTTGTGTATTTCTTAGTATGTTATATATCTCACATTGAAAAATAATGTATGTGTGGTGAATATACTAATAACTATCGAACAATTAGCATAAGGTGCGGTGATCAACCCAAAATCTTTTGAGTTTCTTAAACATTGTCTTAGAGAGCTTAATTCTTAGGTACTTTGAATCATTTTTCGAGTCATAATATAGATCAAATATAACTTGAGTCCCGACAAGGTTGGTAACATATGTTTAAAAATACAATAAGTTGAATCAATATATCAATATTATTTTTTAAAAAATTACGGAGTATATTTTATTATAGTCTTAAAACTTCAAAAGTTTATTTTTATAAGTTAACTGTTATAGGAAAATTACGAAAATGACATTAACGTAAACCCGTGCATCGCACGAGCATGAAATCTAGTTGCACTCTATTTAACAGAGATTTCTATCGAGAAGTCAAATCGCAGCAAAATTGATTTTCTTACGAGCTTAAATAAAATCCTAAAATATGCATAAACTAGGGTCGAAAGGAGAAAAATGATTATACATCGGAGGTACTACCTCAAAATAGTATGATTTTGAGTTTTTGTGCATTTTTTTCGAGCTTTTTCAAGTTTATAAATTAAATTTTATATCTTATATATGATGTTTTTTGAGTTTTATTGTAATTTTTTTGAGCTTAATGTTCAAATTAATAAACTCAAAAAGTTTATAGTAAAACTATAATTTACTCAAAAACTTTATTGTAAAGCTCAAAAACTATATTTTATGTGGTACTACATCAGAGGTACAATCCACTTACTGGGTCGAAAGTTGTGTGTAGTATGATTAATGGAACTTATTTATTTAAAAACAAAGTTAGAAGTCGGAAAATTTACTTGATACCCTTAAAGTTTGACGTTTTGCACGAAATATCAAAATTTCATATCCGAAAATGTTTAAGAGGTCATAAATTGTGTTTACGAGCTTAGAATGTGACAATTTTTGTTTTCAAATCGAACATCATTCCGAGAACTGCGAATTGAAAAAAACATTGTCGAGTTTGGAACTCGTGACCAAGAGATATGGTCATTCAATGTTTTTTGGGTAAAAGAAACTTTGACATACAAAAACTCCTAGCCAGGACATCCGAATACGACTATTTTTAATCGTAGTTCTCGGAAATATGATCGATTTGAAAAAAAATTCATCACTTTCGGAGTTTGTAAACACGAGTTATGGCCTCTTAAACTTTTTCAGATAAAAAAATTGGGCATATTATGCAAATTGTCAAACCTTAGGGGTACCGCGTGAATTTTCCATTAAAAGTATATTAAATCATGAGTTGATCTCATTGTAATTTATTCGTCTACAATTGTAGACGGGTCGGGTCCCTCTACACTTGCCCCCCACTTGCTTCATTGTGAGAGAGACTCAACCCGTCTACAATGAGAATTTGTGTTAAAATATTAGATAGGTGTTTCTTTGTTTATTTTTTAAAATGAATAATAAGCCTACATAGAGGTAAATATAAGTCTCTTTTAAGACGAATGTATCATTCTTAAGTTAAAATGGGTCAAGTAGTAGCCCACTTCTATAGATAAGACAAAAATGAAATAACTAGATGTTTGTCCTATCTATACAAATGGGTCATTTGACCCTTTTTAAGGCTTGAGATGGATACTTCCGTCTAAAATGAGAATTTGTGTAGAAGTATTAAAATCATTTTCTCATATAACTTTTTTTTCTTTAATATACCAATGAGTTGTTAGTGTAGTGTTTTAAATGTGAATATTATAAACTAAAAATCAAGGTCAAATTACAATTTGTGATTATGAAATTATTTTCATCTTTATAAATCAACAATTAAATAAATTATAATTTTATTATTATGAATTAAAGAATTACATTTAACAATCTCTATGAAACATTGAAAAATAAACATTTATTGTAGTTATAACTAAACTCTTAGTGATAGAAAAGAAAGTTTATAGGCTTATATATGTACTAGCTTTTTAACCCGTGTGCTACACGGGTTTTCTTGAAAAATTGTAATATTTGAAGTATTTACTTCATATAATATAATTGCAGCAATACAATTTTCTTTTTTAACAAAAAAAAACCAACTCATTTTATGTGAGAACTATTTTCTTTATGGTCAATAACTGAAAGTCATTCCATCGAATTAATCTCTTTAATAAAAAGAGTGGCTATTTTTCTTTCATGTACAATTTTTACACTTTCATATGCAAAACCTTTTCAACTTTACCCTTGTCATTTTTTTGTTTTCTTTCTTTTAATTTATCGCTCAAAATTCATTGAAATTCACCACGTGCCACTCACCATCTTAACCACCGCCCACCTCTTAGACGTCCCTTACCTCTTTCCCCGCATACCCTTTAGCCCAAGCCATCGTTATCCTTGTCACACCTCTTTCCCCATCACACCAGTATCCTCTTCGTCCCAATGCACCCCCCCTTCCCACTCGCAAATCCACACCACCCATTCCCACCCGCACTACACCGTTCTTGCTCAACCCACCACCGTCTCGCGCCAAAAATTATCTAGCAAAACCAACCCGACCCAAAAAGACTGGCTCAATACCCGAAAATGACCCGAACCCGAATTGGCCCGACCCGACCCAAACATGACCCGAAATCTGTTGACCCGAAAGTGACCCGAAATGTAGGGGTGAGTAAAACCGGGTACCCGGTACGGTTTTAATAACCGTATCGGGTACCCGGTTTTTGGAAGGCCAAAAATTAATACCCGGATCCGACCCGGTTTAACCGGGTACCCGGTTTTCGTATACCCGGTTAAACCGGGTACCCGAAAACCGTATACCCGGATCCGGTTTAATTGATAATGCTCAGACCTGGAATTCGAGTCCACAACATTAGTAACGACCAATAAATAAGATGCTTATATAATCTATTACGATCATTATTATAAAACACAATTACTTGCAAAGTCAGTAGGTAAAATAGCAAAATACAAATTTGCAAAATTTCACACAGAAATTTGTCACTGATAAAGTGAGTTGCGTATATTATAAGTTTCACATAAAATGATTGGTGCTCAAAATTTCACCCATATAGTCAAAATAGACAACAAAATTTTACGTACAACTTTTTTTTTGGTCATTTTTAATTAAACCGGGTCAAAACCGTATACCCGGTTTTGATTTTCCCCGACCCGGACCCGGTACGGTTTTTTTAAAAACCGTATCGTATACCCGGAAATTCGTATCGTGTACCCGGAAATCCGTGTAATTAAAACCGTATACCGTATCGTATCCGTATATTAAAACCGTATCGTATATTTTTGCTCAGCCCTACTGGCGAAATGACACGATCCGAAACCACTAACCTGAAAATGACCCGAAAAAATATAACTCTAATTAAATAAAAAAGACTTGAAATGACTAAACATTTTTTTTCCTTAATCAATAACCTGAAAATGACCCGTACCCGAAATAACCCGACTCGTTGACCCGAAACTGACTCCATCAACTTACTCGAAAAAGACCCGAAACCCGAAACCCGACCCGACTCAAACTAACCCGATAATATGATAGACCCGAATTGGCCCGACCCGAATCTGATTTGATTTACTTGTTTGCCAGGTCTAGCCAATATAGATAATAAGAGTAATATTCGGGTAAGAATAGTATATTGTATAACATGAAAACATAACGAAAAAGTGTACGTGAGAAAATAGGATTCATATATGAAAAATAATCGCATAAGTGAAAGATAATCAAATAAAACATAAAAAAAATGAAATTAAGATCTTTCAGGCACCTGTTTTGACTTAAGTAACTTTTTGACAAAAACTTGGGGTAGTATTTTTTTTTTTTGAAGTGTTTGACAATTAGTTTATTTGCCCAAATTAGCTAATACCTGAAATGAAATTCTACCCTATGGTTGTAGCCTTTGAGATTGCAGGTACCTAATTTTAGGTTATATTCCTTTTTTACCCCTTCAATCAATAATATATTAATAATTATTACTTCCTCCATTCTCCTATGACGTTCCCATTTTATTAAAATATACCTCACATATATTCACAAAATGGGTACATCATATGAGAATGGAGGAAGTATATTCTCTTACATCATTGAACCAATTTAAGCTATATTTTCAGTTACTTTGCCAAACATCTTTTTATATAAAGAGTCACTTTATCAACTCCTTATTTTCAACTACCTTTTTAATTACCTTTTCAGTTTTCTGTTAATTTTTCAGATTTCAGCTAATTTTTGAGCTAGTAGCTTACCAAATAGAGCCACGAATCATGTTCATAACTTAAAGCGGGCTTTTCTCTAATATACTATATCCATGTGCTGAACAGAGCAAGAAAAAAGAACGTAGAAGGTTGCTATGCTCTAATGGTCATGTAGCAAATTAATTAGAGAATGATAAACGGACTAAAAAACATAGTAAACTTCTCTAAATATATTACGGAATATAATTTAAGTTACCTACTTATACAAATTGTGAAAAAATATATATTTTGAACTACATTAGTCTTTAGACAAATGTAATCAATATCAATTTACTTGATGGTCATTAACTTTGCACTCTTATTCTTCGTCAATTTAACCGCGTTGTATATAGTAAGCTTCCCAACAACGTTTGTACTTGTAAAAAGTAATTGATGATGACTAACATAACTAATTATTATAGACATACAAATTAACTATATAAGTCTAGTGAAAGGACTTGGTACCAAAATAGTGTCAGGCATAAACATTTTTCTTAAATATATGTTCGGAAATTTTTGAAAGAGGCTCAATCTTGGGCTACTCACCTTATCTATACATGTTGTGAGACTGATATGTAGACGATACTTAGGTTATACAAAAAAATTGGAACTGTCCATAACAATATTTACAAAACCCCTATCTATGAGAAATTGTATTCCTCAACCTCTTTAATAGGTTGTCCATATTTTTTTTATCAAACTTTTACGTATTGTTGCTGGAATCATACTCATCAGTGACCCATAAAAAAATGATTACGTTACATTAGATTTATATTGAAATAAGTATTTTCTACAATTATGTAGAAGTAGTTAAATGGACCTTTTAATCCATTAATATTACTCCGTATTTAATAGAAAACATAGATGTAGCCCTTCATTCTTACTATATAAATTGGACCGCTCTTATTTGAGTGCCATCTTTCCCTCAACATCGTCATATATGACGGAGTGCTTGATAATGATTGTAGGTCTGTTAGTTAAGAGTCATATGTAGATCAAATCAGATTTGAAGATTGGTGGATATTAGAATATAGAGTATTATGATTTGCCACTTGACAAAATTACGTTATAAGGAGTAACTTATATAGAATGAACTATGAAGGGATAAATGTAATCAAAATTTGACTTTAAAATTTTCCAAAAAGTGTGTATGGGTGAATTTTAAGAAGTCTCTAGAGTTTAATTTCGAGAAAATGGAATCACATATGGCAATTCGTATAGAGAATAATATATTTGACAATTAACTTTTTATAAGGAATGATTATAGGATTATATCAACCAATTAAAAGGAGATTTTATTTGTTAGTTAAGCATTTCAGATGTGCAATTGACACGTGGCAGAAGCCCTCAGCCATTGACATGTGGCAGATGGCTTCAGCTTTAATATTATATATGATTACTAAGCTTATTTTACTAACAATTAGTAAGATTTTCTTAATATTGAAGAGAGGTAGAGATATTTTAGTGAGATGTCATCACATGCACAATTCAGTCAATTATGAGCAACCAAATGCCCATAATAAGGCCACTATAGGCGGATCACAAGAGGAGAGAGGGAGAGAAGAGTGCTCAAGGTTGCATGCTTGGAATGATTGCCAGCATATATAAGAACAAAAGTAAATTGGGAAAAACATAACCTAGGGAATAAATATAGCAAAAAGCAAAACAATCATTTTGCCTTCCACTTGAGTCTTGGCCGGTTATGGTACCCTGTATATGAGTCCATTCTGATTTTTAAATTTGTCTTACAAATATGTGTAAATGTCCACTTAATCATCTTATATGATTTAAGTGTTTCCCAATTTATTTTGTCTAATATCAGTCCTCATATATACATGTGCATTTACGTATATATACTCCTTGAGTGGGTGGACACTCTTGTTCATTTACTCCGGAAAATCTACCATAGATCTATTCCGAGCGTGGGCGGACACTCATGTTGATCTATCTACTCTTTATAATGCAGATCACCATGACCTTGTAGATCCCATCGGCCTCCTTTCACGGCGCAACCTAGAACAAATACCAAAGCCTATAGGAAATTGCACTGACTCAGATAAATAGTATCAATCAAAAGAATCAACTCAAAGGAATAATATAAAAGATCCCGCCATGACCAAGCATCACCAATTGATTTAAGGGACTCTATAAATGGTCACTTCCCGACAGAGTGTCATACAGTCTGTCTATGTAATCGACCATTCATCTCCATGACCCCATGGTGTTAAATCAACCATCGATCGACTTAAAATCTAGTCACTCAGAGACGTCACCTCATTAAGTGACTATGGGAAAAATACTAAGTTCATTCTATTCACCTGAATAGGGTTCAACATTGTCTCACAATCTATTCGGATAAACAAAGTATTAAAATTTAGTCAAACTAAATAAAAAAGTTCTTTAACAAAAAATCAAACAATGAATGTATATATGAAGAATTGATACAATATCCAATTATTATATATCACATAATCTAAAGGTATTCAGGTACTTTTCTTAATCCCATTGAGACGGTATGGCCATCATGTTTAGCCTTCGATAAAGACTTGGTTAAAGGATCGGCAATATTACCGTCTATCCCAACCTTACAAACATCACTTTCCTTTCTATCCACGTAATCTCGAGTTACATAATATTTTCTAAGTATATCTCTAGACTTATTACTATACTTGAGCTTTTTAACTTGAAAAATAGCTCCACTGTTATCGATCACAATATATCATGATAGGATCTTCGGCAGTAGGGACTACTCATAATCCTTCCAAAATTTGCCGAATCCATACAACTTCCTTTGCTGCTTCAGACGGTGCAACGTACTTAGCTTCTGTTGTAGAATCCGCGGTGACGCTTTGCTTGAAACTCTTCCAGCAAACAGCTCCTCCATTCGTCATAAAGATATAGCCGGATTGGGATTTCAAATCATCCCTAGCGGTTTGAAAACTGGCGTCCGTGTAACCCTTTACACGCAGCTCAGTATCACCTCCAAACGCCAACAACGAATTCTTAGCCCTTCTCAAGTATTTAAGGATGTTCTTCACGGCTTTCCAGTGACTCTCACTTGGGTTGGCTTGGTAACGAATCGTCATGCTCAAAGCATACGCAACCTCGGGACGAGTGCACATCATAGTATACATGGTTGATCCAACAACGGAAGCGTAAAGGATCAATTTCCTGCGTTCAATCTCTTCAAGTTTGGTAGGAAACTGTGACTTGCTCAAAGTGATCCCACTACCCATAGGAAGAAAGCCTCTGTTTGAGTCTTTCATGTTGAACCAATCAAGAATCTTATCAATATACGTTTCTTGACTTAATATTAGTATCCTCTTGGATCTATCCCTACAGATTCAGATACTTAAGATGCGTTGTGCCTCTCTCAAATCTTTAATTTGTAAATGACTCCCTAGCTACTCCTTCACAGAAGTGAGTATAAGACTAGGAAAGTAACCTTACCCCCACTAAACTTCATGTATAAACATGGCTCCTCAACCCTTCGAGTGAAAACGTTTTGTTTAGTTACATGATCGAAACGATGATTCCAACTCATGGATGCTTGCTTAAGACCATAGATGGATCTCTTAAGTTTTCATACTTTCTTAAGGTTTGATGGGTCAACACTGTAACACCCGTAAATGTACCCTATTTTTATAAGTAAAAATATTTTTACGGATACTTTTCAACGAAATTTAGTTTTAGTTTAGAATTAAACTTTCCGTGTCGAATTTAGAATTTCTGAGTTCGTATTTGGATTTTACGCGAGATTTCAAGTGAATCACGTCTTAAGACGTCTTTGACATTTCTTGACTTTTTTCCACTTACTCTACTTATACTAACCCTAACCCTAACTTCCTCACAACTCAACATTTCTTTCTTCCTCACTAAGAAAACCCCAAAAACCTAGCTTCCATTTTGATCCGTCTTAGAATCGTCATAACTCTTTCAATTCTCGCTCAAATTCACGTAAGTTCGTCTCATTCTTTCCCTCTCATTGTCCTCTATCCGTATTGGTAATAAAATTACCGTCTTTCTCGCTTTTCAAATTATCCGTCTTTCTCAAGGTGAATTATATTCATCTTTTATTAACTATTTGTAGGTGGTGACCTTCAAGATCCCGACAAAGACTACTTCTTGATTGAAGAGGACCTTAACGCGGAGTAAAGACGCATAAAGGTAACGGTGAAGGGTTACTCGATATCATTTACGTGTTTTACGTGTTTTCTATGTTAGGAATCGTATTTAGAATATGATTGGTAAGCTTAGAAATTGTGTTGATGATGATGATACTTGTTGTTTGTAGAGAATTCATATGAGGATTGATGAATTATGATGATAGATGATTGTTGTTAAATGTTGATCCTTAGTGAAATTGGCATTTTCGTGTGATGTTGACCCCAGCCGGCCGACCGGCAGCCGGTCAGCTGACCGGCTGGGGCAGTGGCTGTATAATTTTTGTGTTACGTGAGAGTTTATGCATGAAGTTGATCTCAGCCGGCCGACCGGCAGCCGGTCAGCCGACCGGCTGAGACATCCCTACTTTTCCTTTGTTTTTCTCATGTACCCTTGCTCTAGCCAACCAAGTTCCCCCTTGAAGAGAAGATAATCATCAAGGAGGCTACGCTTGGATAGCAGGTCAAATAGCTAGGAGTAAGATTATACCTTACGGTGGAGAGCCTGACCCTACCGAGTTATCGGAATGGTTCCGAGAGATGGAGAAGAAGTTTGATCTATACCAAGTCCGTGAAGAGGACAAGGTGAACATCGCAAAGCACTTCCTTGTAAGGGAAGCTGATAATTGGTGGGCTATCACTAGTGCCACCGCTACTCTCGAAGATGATTTCAATTGGGCTTGTTTCAAAGCTCTAGTGGAAGGTCGATTCTATCCTTAGGAGCTTAAGCAACAAAGGCTCAAGGAGTTTATTGACTTTAAGCAAGGCAACTTGTCGGCACAGGACTTCACTACGGAGTTCAACAAGCTTGCTCATTTTGCTCCGAGAGTTATCAGAGATGACGAGGACCGAGCCTTCTATTACCGCAACAAGCTTAGTGCTTTAATTCAAAGTAAAGTGAGGAGGAATACTACTTCCTTTGGGGATTTATATGATGATGCTTTGTGGGCCGAGAATTCTATGAAGGCCATTAGGGATGAAGCTATGATGAATAATCCCTCTCCTTCTTTCACTCCTAGGCTAAATGTCTTTGGGAAGAGACCGTTTATTCCGTCTTCTTCTAACTCTTATGCCAACAAAAAGGAGATTTAATCCTCCTTCAAATGCAAATGCAAGAGCTCCCGCTCTTTTCATTCCCCGAGCTACATCTAACGTGGCTCATAGGCCTTATGCTCCTCAAGCTCAAGCTCAAGCTCAAGGTCGCTTTTGCAGCCGTTGTAGACTTCCACATCACCCCGGTGTGACTTGTTCCAACCGACCTTATGTGTGCTTCTTTTGCCAAAAGGGTGGTCACCGTTATGATGATTGCCCCGATCGAAAGTTGCCCCCTCCTCCTTCTAAAACTAAGGGTTCTATCTTTGTTATGAGCCGTGCCGAAGCCGATGCTCATCCGGAGATAATTACGGGTATGTTCTCAATCTTAGAGCAACCGTGTCTTATTCTATTTGATACCGGTGCTTCTATGTCTTTCGTGTCTTCGACTTATGCTAATAAATTATCTATCGAGCCTACATCTAGTGAGGATACTCCCATATCCTTACCTTCCGGAGATATTATCTCTTGTTCTACTCTTTATCCTAATGTCCCAATATCTATTGCGGGTTCTATCTTTCCCGCTAATCTCCTTAAGTTTCCTCTAGGAGAGTTCGATATAATTTTAGGTATTGATTGGTTAGCATTGTATCATGCTAGGTTCGAGTGTAGAGATCAAAAGATTTATTTAAAGAGTCCTTTAGGAGTTAGAATAACCTATAAGGGATCTCATCCCCGAAAAGGTGTGTCTTTGATTTCCGCAATGAAATTGGTAAGTATGGTAAGAAAGGGTCACCAAGCATACTTGTGTATTGTGACTTCTTCAAGCACCTCTTTGCCAAATATTAAAGATGTGCCTATAGTTCGTGAATTCGTTGACGTTTTCCTTAAAGATTTGCCCGGGATTCCTCCCGAGCGTGATGTCGAGTTCTCTATTGATCTTGTACCTGGTTCTGGACCCATAGCCAAAGCTCCTTACCGTATGGCTCCAACCGAGTTGAAATAATTAAGGAAGCAGCTAGATGATATGATTGAGAAGGGTTTTATTCGACCAAGTGCCTCGCCTTGGGGTGCTCCCGTTATTTTTGTGAAGAAGAAAGATGGTTCTATGAGGCTTTGTATTGATTACCGTGAGTTGAATCGGATTACAATTAAGAATAGGTATCCTTAACCAAGAATTGAGGATTTGTTTGATCAACTAAAGGGTGCTTCTACTTTTTCCAAGATTGATTTGAGATCCGGTTATCACCAAATTCCCGTTCGTGAAATTGATATTCCGAAGACCGCTTTTAGTACAAGGTATGGTCATTTTGAGTTCAAGGTGATGCCATTTGGATTGACGAATGCTCCCGCTATTTTCATGGACCAAATGAACCGCACATTTAGTGAGTATCTTGACAAGTGTGTGGTGGTGTTCATTGACGATATTCTTATTTTCTCCAAGTCCGAAGAAGCGCATGCTATTCATCTAAGGACTATTTTGGGTGTTCTCCGTCGTCAGAAGTGGTATGTTAAATTCTCCAAGTGTGAATTTTGGTTACCTAAGGTGTCCTTTCTTGGGCATGTGATTTCTAAAGAAGGTGTAATGGTGGATCCTTCAAAAATTGAGGCCGTTATTGATTGGAAGAGTCCGACCGATATTAGAGAAATTCGAAGTTTTCTTGGTTTAGCTGGTTATTACCGTAGATTTGTCAAGGATTTCTCTAAGATTGCTAGACCGATGACCCAGTTTTTGAAGAAGGAAACCAAGTTCCTATGGAATGAAGCTTGTGAAGCCGCGTTTCAAGAGTTAAAGAAGAGGTTAACTACCGCTCCGGTGTTGACTTTGCCTGAAGATGGAGTAGACTTTGATATCTATTGTGATGCTTCTAAGATGGGATTGGGTTGTGTTCTTATGCAAAGTAGGAAAGTGGTGGCTTATGCTTCGAGGCAATTGAGAGTTCATGAAGTGAACTATCCTACTCATGATTTGGAATTGGCCGTTGTTGTTCATGCTTTGAAAGTGTGGAGACATTATCTTATTGGTGTTCATTGTCGTATATTCACCGATCACAAAATTTTGAAGTACATATTTACTCAGAAAGAGTTGAATATGAGACAAAGAAGATGGTTGGAATTGGTGAACGACTATGATTTTGAGTTGTTGTATCATGAAGGGAAGGCAAATGTTGTTGCCGATGCTCTTAGTAGGAAAGCTTCTCATGCATTGAATGTTATGCGGGTATTACCCGATGATCTTTGTGCCGAGTTTCGAAAGTTGAAGTTGGAATTCATGGAGCGTGGATTTGTTTATGTTGGTGCTATGACTGCCGAACCTGTTTTTCTCCGTGATATCCGCGAAAGCCAAGTTGATGATCTTACCTACAAGTCTATTCAAGCCAAGCTTCTTGAAGGTAAAGCTAAAGATTTCAAGTTTGATGATGAAGGTGTTCTTCGTTTCCATGGCCGTTTGTTTGTGCCTAATTCTCTTGATTTGAGAAAGCGAGTTCTTGATGAAGCTCACCTTTCCCCTTATTCTATTCACCGCGGAGGTGATAAGATGTACAAAGACTTGAAGCTAAAATTTTGGTGGCCGAACTTGAAGGGTGATGTTGTGTTTTATGTTGGAAGATGTCTTACTTGCCAACAAGTGAAGATTGAACACAAGAGGTCCGGTGGATTGCTACAACCGTTGGATATTCCGCTATGGAAGTGGGAATCTATTTCTATGGATTTTGTTATGGCTTTGCCGAGGACCGTTGGAGGTAAAGATGCCGTTTGGGTTGTTGTTGATCGTTTGACCAAGTGTGCTAGATTCATTCCGATCAAAGAAACCTGGAGTTTAGATCGACTAACGAAAGCCTATATTGATGAGATTGTTAGATACCATGGCGTTTCTAAGGAGATTATATCCGACCGAGATCCGAGATTTTGTTCGAGATTTTGGAAGGCTTTACAAGAAGCCATGGGTAGTAAATTATTGATGAGTACCGCATTTCATGCCGCTACCGATGGTCAGACCGAGAGGACTATTCAGAATTTGGAAGACTTGCTTAGGGCTTGTGCACTCGACTTCCAATCTAGTTGGGAAAAGAGTCTACCGTTGGTGGAGTTTTATTACAACAACAGTTATCATGCATCGATCAAGATGGCTCCTTATGAAGCTCTTTATGGAAGGAAATGTCGAAGTCCTATATGTTGGAATCAATTGAGTGATGTTCGTGACTTAGGCCCCGATGTTCTTGTTGAGACTATTGATAATGTGAAGGTCATTCGTGATAGAATGAAAGCCGCTCAAGACCGTCAAAAGTCTTATGCCGATATCCGAAGAAGACCGCTAGAATTTGAGGTTGGAGATAAGGTGTTCTTGAAAGTATCTCCAATGAAGGGTGTTAAACGGTTTGGTGTTAAGGGTAAATTGAGCCCGAAATACATTGGACCCTTTGATATCGTGAAAAGGATTGGTGCCGTTGCTTACAAGTTGGATTTGCCCCCGAATTTGGCTAAGGTTCATGATGTATTCCATGTTTCTCAATTGAGAAAGTATGTTAGTGATCCAAGCCATGTATTTCAAAAGGAAATGCTCGAGCTTGAACCGAATTTGTCCTTTGAAGAGAAGCCGATCTGCATCCTAGATCGCAAGGATAAGAAGTTGAGAAGTAAGGTGGTTCCTTTAGTGAAAATCTTGTGGAGATGTGCTAATGTCGAAGAAGAGACTTGGGAAACGGAAGCTTCTATGCATAGTAAATAAACAAGCCTATTCGATTAAGGTATCTTTCTTTCGCTCAAGTTTCGAGGGCGAAACTTTTTAAAAGGTGGGGTGATTGTAACACCCGTAAATGTACCTTATTTTTATAAGTAAAAATATTTTTACGGATACTTTTCAACGAAATTTAGTATTAGTTTAGAATTAAATTTCCCGTGTCGAATTTAGGATTTCCGAGTTCGTATTTGGATTTTACGCGAGATTTCAAGTGAATCACGTCTTAAGACGTCTTTGACTTTTCTTGACTTTTTTCCACTTACTCTACTTATACTAACCCTAACCCTAACTTCCTCACAACTCAACATTTCTTTCTTCCTCACTAAGAAAACCCCAAAAACCTAGCTTCCATTTTGATCCGTCTTAGAATCGTCATAACTCTTTCAATTCTCGCTCAAATTCACGTAAGTTCGTCTTATTCCTTCCCTCTCATCTTCCTCTATCCGTATTGGTAATAAAATTACCGTCTTTCTCGCTTTTCAAATTATCCATCTTTCTCACGGTGAATTATATTCATCTTTTATAAACTATTTGTAGGTGGTGACCTTCAATATCCCGACAAAGACTACTTCTTGATTGAAGAGGACCTTGACGCGGAGTAAAGACGCATAAAGGTAACGGTGAAGGGTTACTCGATATCATTTACGCGTTTTACGTGTTTTCTATGTTAGGAATCGTATTTAGAATATGATTGGTAAGCTTAGAAATTGTGTTGATGATGATACTTGTTGTTTGTTGAGAATTCATACGAGGATTGATGAATTATGATGATAAATGATTGTTGTTAAATGTTGATCCTCAGTGAAATTTGCATTTTCGTGTGATGTTAACCCCAGCCGGCAGCCCGGCAGCCGGTCAGCTGACCGGCTGGGGCAGTGGCTGTATAATTTTTGTGTTACGTGAGAGTTTGTGCATGAAGTTGATCTCAGCCGGCCGACCGGCAGCCGGTCAGCCGACCGGCTGAGACATCCCTACTTTTCCTTTGTTTTTCTCATGTACCCTTGGTTCCAGCCGGGTAGCCGGCAGCCGGTCCCCTTGACTGGCTGGGACACGCTGCTCTTTCATGTTAGTTTTTCGTATGATGATTGGTACCAGCCGGGTGGCCGGCAGCCGGTCCACCTGACCGGCTGGCACCTGCTGGAAGTTCTTTGAAATTCTTATTTACGTTTTCGTTTATGATATTTTCGATGGTTCATTTATCGTATAAATTTACGCAATGACTTATAATATTAATGTTTCGAATATATGATACTTCATTCGCTTGTATCACATGTTTTGTGACGGTTTTTGGTATGTCCCACTTTGAGTCGGTTTTTACAAATGTTACGGTCTGAGCACTATTTTGTTATGTGCTTGTACTCTCATTCCCTTGGCTACCTCCACGTTCGTAAGGCTGGAATGTCGGAACGGGGATGTATCCTTACTGCTTAATTGCATGTGTTAGTGGGCATACGACGACGTTGTAAGAAGGCGAACGCTTTGCGTTGATCGAACCGGCCGTCAAATGTTGTGTACTTGTGAGGTGGTGTTATTTGCATGTAGCGTACCGCTTGTTATGAGGCTTGTGCTCTTTTCCGCCCCTTTCGTGAATGTCGACCGAATTTGGGGTACTCGGCGTCAATGATTGACCGAGTCTTGGATGCGAAATGTCATCGCATGTCAAATCGGAAAATGGTTTATTCCGAGAGTCTGGCCAGGTTTAGACTAGGACCGGATATTTATATCGTCGTGCTACCAGGAGGAAATTAGTCCACATATACGAAATGAATTGAATCGTGTATGCGTTCAGGGAAATGCTTATCTCGTGGATGCCTTTTAATCATACTTGCCATGTACACGGTGCTAGTGCGTTTGATTTACCGTGAGAGATGTTGTCATTGTATTTGTGGAACTCGAAGTCAACTCGATAGAGCTGTAAGGCTTTGGGGAAGCCTGCTCCAAGTAAACTCGCGCAAGCAGACAAGAAGCGTATTCGGTTGCCTAAGAGTGTCTTCCCCGAGTCTTTGTATAACATGATGGATTCGGATTTGTATTCCATATGCTCTTATCATTAAATATTGAATTGTCTATTTATCCTTATCGTATTTCACATGTATATCTATATATGCATGCTTCTACTTTTGTATTTCATTTTATGTACGTTTAATGTGATATGGCTGGGAGAACCCGGAGTTACTCCCCACTGACGGTGGCGTTCATGTTTTTTATGGATGAACAGGTTGCTTGATTGGATGACATTTTGCTTGGTATTTTGGGTTCGGGTGTGAGCTAGCGGGCGTTGTCCCTGGATGAAACACCTCTAGGCGTTCATTAGCTAGTTGCTAAACAACTTGTCTTTTGTTAACATTTTGAGAGACTACGTCTCTTGTAGTATTTTGTATTTGGTTTGTAATATTTGACACTCCTCGTATTTTCTATCTTGCATGTATAAAGGTTTTTAAAATACCGTATTTCCGCAAATTAAATCACATGCTTGTATGTTTTATTTCCGCATTCGCGAGGGTTTTCACAAACAAAACCTTCAGGTTGTGTCATGTACACTTCCTCTTCTACAATCCCATTCAAGAAGGAGGTTTTGACATTCATTTGCCAAATCTCATAATTATCAAATGCGGCAATCACTAAGATAATCCTAATGGACCAAAGCATAGCGACTTAAGCAAAGGTTTTGTCATAGTGAAGACCATAAACTTGAGTAAAACCCTTTGTCACCAATCTAGTGTTGTAAACATCTTTATGTTCATGTATGCCGTTTTTTATCTTATAGATCCATTTACACTGAAAAGGTTACAGTGTTATACCTTCTCAGGTAAATCCACCAAGTCCCATACTTAATTATCGTACATAGAATATATATCGAATTGCATGGCCTCAAGCCAATGCTTGAAGTCGGGACTATAAATGGCCGCTTTGTAGGTAGTAGGTTCGTCATTTTCCAAAAGTAACTCATCATATTAACCGCCTTCCTCTATAATACCAAGGTATCTATTAGGTTGATGACTAATTCTAATTGACCGTCTAGGAACAATTACCATGTCAGACAAAGAGGGGATGTTTGCCTCTACCTTATTTTTTCGTTTGTGGGTCTTGTACTTCATCAAGTTCAAATTTTCCTTCACTCTGTCTTTTAGAAATAAAATCAATTTCTAAAAGACAGCATTACGAGTCACAAACACTTTGTCCTCGTGTTTATTATAGAAGTAATAACCATGTTTTTCCTTTGAATATCCTACAAAAAGATATTTGTCGGATCTGGGCGCGAATCTGTCGTCAGACCTGTTCTTGACATAGGCCTCGCAACCTTAACTTCTCATAAATATCAAATTAGGGACCTTCCATGTCCATATCTCATATGTAGTCTTGTTGGTCGCTTTAGTCGGGCTTCGATTTAGTGAGGATAGAGCAGACAGTATAGCGAAACCCCAAAATGAATCAGGAAGCTCAGTTAGACTCATCATAGACCGAACCATATCTAATAAAGTTCGGTTTCCCCTTTCGGCCACGCCATTTAATTTTAGTGTGCCAGGAGAAGTCTATTATGATACTATACCACAATCTTTCAGGTGTGAATCAAAATTCACTGTTCAAGTATTCACCACCACGATCGGATCATAGGTTTTTAATCTTTTTTTCCAATTGGTTCTCTAATTCATGTTGAAACTCTTTGAACTTTTCAAAACCATCACGTTTATGCCTCATTAAGTAGACATGTTCATTTCTAATTAAATCGTTGGTAAAAGTGATGAAGTAATTGTAACCACCTATAGCGGTGAGGGTCATTGGGCCGCACACATTGGTATGTATAAGGCCTAATACTTCACTTGCTCGTGTTCCTTTTCTTGTAAAAGGAGCACCAGTCATCTTGTCTAAGAGACGAGATTCGCATACACCATATGATTTGTAATCAAATGGTTTGTGAACTTTTGATGAAACAAGTCTCTTAATGCATCTTTCGTTTATATGACCTAAACGACAATGCCAAAGGTAGGATTAATTAGGTTCACCCGTTTTGAGTTTCTTGTTTTGTACATGATAGATTTGTTTTGCAATATTTAGAACATAAATGCCTCCTACATAATTGGCTTCACCATAAACCAATCATTCAAAGAAAAACTACAACGATTGTTCTTAATTAAAAATGAAAAACCTTCCATGTCTAATATGAAAATGGAGATGATTTTCTTGGTAAGAGTGGGTACAAAATAATAATTATTCAATTACAACTCTAAACCATTTGGCAAAAGAATAACGTATGTCCCTACGGAAACTGCGGCTACTCTAGCTCCATTTCCCATGCGTAGGTCCACTTCACCCTTGGCTAGTGCTCGCGCGTCGCTTAGCCCCTGTACGTGATTACAAAGGTGAGAGTTACACCCGGTATCAAATACCCAAGAATATGTAATAGCATAATTAATATCTATCATATAGAGAAAAGTGAGGATTATTGTGACACCCTCAAATTTGCGGAAAGAAAAAAAAAATTATTTAAATACATAAAAGATATGAGAATACATAACGAAAGTGTCATAAATAAAAAGGGTCATTACAAAACGGAAATAATATTATACAAAAGAAATATACAAGACGGGAGACATATCTCCCGTATAAATACGGAAATAAAAGAGTGTATCATAATATACAATCTAAGAACCGAATATAGGTCCAAGGTAAATACTTCGCTCGCTAGCTCGTCAATGTACCCAAAGTATGCATCACAAACCTGCCAACCGCATTAAATATAAACACGGAAGCCACAGTCAGTGGGGAGTAACTCCGAGTTCTCCCAGCCACGAAATGTCGAGTTTAATAAAACATGAATAACATAAAAGCAATGTATATTGAAAATACAAAACTTTTACATATATGATATGCTTTTCATTTTATGAACAATAACTAACATATAACCTAGCATAGAAGCTATCATGTGAATCCGATAATAAACTATAACACAGGTAGGGAAGCTGGTATCTAGCTCAGAGGTTACCGTTAACATGGCCATTATACA
>JAIUZE010039148.1:0-12102 GCA_022085475.1 Heliosperma pusillum | reverse complement strand
TCTCGAATCATTCACGAAAGAGGCGGAAAAGAGCACAAGCCTCATAACAAGCAGTACGCTACATGCAAATAACACCACCTCGCAAGTACACAACATTTGACGGCCGGGTCGATCAACGCATAGCGTTCAACTCCCAACAACGTCGGCGTATGCCCACTAACACATGCATTTAAGCAGTAGGATACCTCTCCGTTCCGACATTCCAGCCTTACGAACGGGAAGGTAGCCAAGGGAATGAGAGTACAAAGCACAAGAAAAAATAGTGCTCAAACCGTATCATTTGTAAAAACCGACTCAAAGTGGGAACATACCAAAACCCGTCACAAAACATGAGAATAGGGAATCATATAAGTTTGAATATGATAAACATGAGTAAATACATGATACATAAGCATTAGAACAAGTTTATGAAGCATAATGAATAAAAACATAGATCACCTCTCCAAAACAATGTTGTTTGGAAACCAACGAAAACAAGGGTCCACTTCAAACGGTCATAACTAGAGTTCTAGATATGGTAATGCAGAAATTCCAAGTCGAGGTGATAGCTTATCCTCTTACGGTTCCAACGAGTGGTCACAAGCCCAAAACACGCAAGTAACGAAGGAGATATGAGCATTCTACCAAAAAGGGTCGGTGCTGTGAATTTGCACGAGTCCACCCGAGAACAACAACCCATTTCCATCATTTCCAATTTTCATAATTCACTTCTATCAACTATCAACAATCAATATTCATCATCAACAATCATCAACTAACAACAATCATCCTCAAAATCATAATTTCTAAGCTTTCGAATTGTATTCCAAAAACGAATTCTAACATGGAAATCATGTAAAACACGTAAATGATATCGAGTAACCCTTCACCGTTACCTTTACGCGTCTTTAATCGATTACTATGCCTTCCTAGTAGTGTCCACCTACAATTAGGCAATATAAGATGAATATACTTCACCTTGAGAAAGACGGATAATTTAAAAAGCGAGAAAGACCGAAATTTTATAACCAATACGGATAGAGGAAGCTAAGAGGAGAAGAATAAGACGAACTTACGCGAATTTGAGCGAGTAACGAAGGAGTAGCGACGAATCTAAGACGGATCAAAAATGGAGGCAAGTTTTCTTTGGTTTTCTTAAGGAGGAAGAAAGAAATGAATTGTGAGGAAATGAATTAGGTTTAGGGTTTGAGGGAGTATATGAAGGAAAAAGTCAACGAAAGTCAAAGACGGCTCAAAAGTCAAGAAAAGTCAAAGACGACTCAAAAGTCAAGGAAAGTCAAAGACGACTTAAAAGTCAAGAAAAGTAAAAGACGACTTAAAAGTCAAGAAAAATCAAAGACGACTTAAAAGTCAAGGAAAGTCTAAAAACGACTTAAAAGTCAAGAAAAGTCAAACTCGCCTTCAAGACGGGATTCTCATGGAATCTCGCGGAATTCCAAATACGAACTCGGAAATCTAAATTCGACTCGAAACATTAAATTCTAAATTAAAACTAAATCGCTGATGAAAAGTATCCGTAAAATATTTTAACTATAAAAATAGGGTAATTTCCGGGTGTTTAAGTGCTTTTGAAGTTCAAGGGACCAAAGGAGTTGGTTTCCGAATTTGTAATAGATTATATGATTTTCTATACTAGGAAAGGCCATACTAGGAGTTTTATTTTATGCTTGCATTTTACTTAATATATTTGCATGCATTGCCAAATCGCCATAACATGACATGCATATTTTATCGAGTATTCGACCGTGTCAATTAAAATTATCATTAATTCTTCGATTTAGTTCACTTAAACGAGATAGATAATAAATTGTCTTGACCTCTCATAATAAATAATTGAGATCAAGCCTTACCAAATGTTAGAACCCATGAATCCCAATTTCGCAAGGAAGTAGGCTCGGCTCACCGGGGTGCTAAACTTGTTACGTTGGGTAAGTGGGGTAATAAAAGTTATTATTTCGAAATTTGGATTGAGCTCAACGGAAGTATTCGCGACCGTAGCCGCATGTGTTCTGGGTTTAAGATAAATATTAAAGTAATATTATCGACCAAGAATTCTAATGTAGAATCGATTAAAGAGTTAATCCAATGAATTATGTTGATAAGGGATGAATCGGCTTACCGTGCCGAAGTTGATATGAATTTGGATCTCGGAATCATTTATGATAGTTGGGTAGAGGTCACTATATAAGTTCTTAACTTGTTTAAAATGTTTGCAAGTTTAAAACGATAATTGTTAATTATTTCCTCCATCTCCTTTTGTAGTTTCATATTACCGCAATGGATACATCTTATTCTACCGTACCTATCACCATTGATTCATATCACAAATCATTTGATGAAATTTGCTCTCTAAATAATCTTGATACGACTAGAGAACTTCATTTAAGAATAGGTTCCGACGGGAATCTCAACTTTGTTACCTCCTCCAAACCCCCTTTGCCAAAACTTTTGGTGAAAGAGTCTTGGGAAGACAATCTCACCAAGAAGATGAAATCCTTGTCTTTGGAAGCAAGGAGAAATCAAGAGGCAAGTGGGAGTATTAGCAAGAAAAGTCTTGCACCACGTAAGATGAAATGGTTCAAAAATAAGAGGAAGAAAGGTAAAAAGTATAAGAGAAACGGAATAGGTAGTAAGACTACCAAAGGTCCGCAATTCAATGATGAATGCAATTATTGTCATGGCATGAATTGTCCCATCTACTTGGAGCATATTAGAGATGGACTAGTGATTCCACTCAGTAATACTCTCTCCGAAAGTTTTGTTATTGATATAAATTATACCTCCACCTCAACATGGGTATTGGATACCGGTTCTGGTTCTCACCTTTGTAATCATTTACAGGGGCTAAGAAACGTGGAGAAGCTAGGCAAGGGTGATGTGGATCTACGACTTGGAAATGGAGCTAAGGTAGCCACCACTTCTAAGGGGACCTACGTACTTGTTTTAGCTAGTGGTTTTGAATTGTACTTGAATAATTGTTATTTTGTACCTTCTTTGTCTAAAAACATAATATCCGTAGCCATGTTAGACATGGAAGGTTTTACTTTTGCGATCAAAACCAATTGTTGTATGATTTCAAAGAATGACTTGGTCTTAGGCCAAGGTAATTCTATTAATGGTATTTATGTTCTTGAGACATCTAACTCAACAAGAGATATCTATAACATTCAATCAAAAAGACTCAAGTCAAGTGATCCAAATGAGTCATATATTTGGCATTGTCGATTAGGTCACATAAATGAGAATCGCATCAAAAGACTAGTATCGACTAGTATAATTAAACCGTTTAATTTTCAATCTTGTGGTATATGCGAATCTTGTCTCCTAGGGAAAATGACTCTTAATCCTTTTAGTGGTAAAGGGACACGAGCAAGTCAACTGTTGGGCCTTATACATACCGATGTGTGTGGACCAATGACTATTTCTGCTAGGGGTAATTATGACTACTTCATTACATTCACTGATGATTTAAGTAGATATTGGTATATTTACTTAATCAAATATAAAAGTGATGCTTTTGAGAAATTCAAGGAATTTCAAAATGAGGTAGAAAACCAATTGAACAAAAAGATCAAAGCATTACGATCCGATCGTGGTGGTGAGTACCTTAGTAATGAATTTGATTCACACTTGAAGAATTGTGGCATTGTATCACAACTAACTCCACCTGGAACACCTCAACTTAATGGTGTGTCTGAAAGGAGAAATCGAACCCTACTTGATATGGTTCGATCTATGATGAGTCAAACCGATTTGCCAGACTCGTTTTGGGGATTTGCAATCCATACCGCCATCATATCATTGAATAAAAGCCCGACCAAAGCAACCGAAAAGACTCCATATGAGATGTGGAAAGGGAAAGTCCCAAATTTGTCCTATATGAAAATTTGGGGATGCGATGCTTTTGTTAAGGTAAAGACCAACAGTAAGCTAGCTCCAAGATCCAAAAAGTGCATTTTTGTAGGTTATCCAAACAACTCTCGTGGTTACTACTTCTACAAACCTCAAGAAAACAAAGTGTTTGTGTCTAGTGAGGCTGTCTTTTTAGAAAGGGAACATATTTCTAAAAGCCAGAGTGGGAGAAAATTTGAACTTAACGAAGTGCAAGAGCCACAAACCGAAGAGGAGACGTTAGAAGATGTTCCTTCGTCGTCCAATTCTTTTGTTATACCATCTGTACCTAGGAGGTCCGGAAGGGTTAGTCACCAACCCGATAGATACATAGGTATTATCGAAGAAAATAACAATTTTGACTTGTTACTTTTAGAAAGTGATGAACCCACGACCTACAAAGCTGCCATCTCTAGTCCGGATTCCAATTTATGGCTGGAAGCCATGAAATCCGAAATGAATTCTATGTATGAAAATCAAGTTTGGGACTTGGTTGATTTGCCTGAAGATGTGAGACCTCTTCAATGCAAATGGATCTTTAAAGTAAAGAATGGCATAGAAGGACATGATGATGTCTACAAGGCAAGGCTAGTTGCAAAAGTTTTCACTCAAATTCATGGTCTTCACTATGACGAAACTTTTGCTCCTGTAGCCATGCTAAGATCTATTCGGATAATGTTAGCGATTGCCGCATTTCATGACTATGAAATATGGCAAATGGATGTCAAAACCGCATTCCTAAATGAGTATTTAGAGGAGGAAGTGTATATGATACAAGCCGAGGGTTTTGTAGATCCAAAAGATCCTAACAAAGTATGCAAGCTTAAGAGATCCATTTATGGTCTTAAGTAAGCATCGAAAAGTTGGAACCATCGTTTTGATCATGTTATAAAAGAAAATGGTTTCACTCGAAGTGTTAAAGAACCATGTTTATACATGAGATTTAGTGGGAGCAATGTTGTCTTCCTTATATTTTATGTAGATGACATACTTCTCATTGGGAATGATTTACCAATGCTTACCTCTGTCAAGGGATGGTTGGGAAATCATTTCCAAATGAAAGATTTAGGAGAAGCACAACGCATATTAGGTATCCGGATCTATAGAGATAGATCCAAGAGGATATTGGCTTTAAGTCAGGAATCTTATTTGGATAAGATTCTTCGACGATTCAACATGGATAAATCCAAGAGAGGTCTTGTTCCTATGGGTAGTGGGATCTTTTTTAGCAAGTCTCAATCACCCACCAAACCTGAAGAGGTTGAACGCATGAAATCGATCCCCTATGCTTCTGCCGTAGGATCGATCATGTATGCCATGATATGCACACGTCCAGATGTCTCGTATGCTTTGATCATGACAAGTAGATATCAAGCCAATCCAGGTAAGAGTCACTGGATAGCCGTAAAGAATGTCCTTAAGTACTTGAGAAGGACCAAGGATACATTCTTAGTGTTTGGAGGAGAGTCTGAATTATGTGCTAAGGGTTACACTGATTTAAGTTTCCAAACCGATAGGGATGATATGAAATCTCAAGGTGGCTTTATTTATATGATAAATGGAGGTGCGGTTAGCTGGAAAAGCTTCAAAGAGTCAGTTATTGCGGATTCTACAACGGAGGCTGAGTACATTGCAGCATCTGAGGCTGCTAAGGAAGCTGTTTGGATAAGGCAGTTTTTAGAGGGGCTAAGGGTAGTTTCTTCTGCCAAGGATCCTATCACGATCTTGTGTGATAACAGTGGGGCGATCTTTCAAGCTAAAGAACCCAAGTCTAGTAATAAGTCTAGACATGTACTTAGAAAATTTCATGTCATAAGAGATTACATTGAAAGGAAGGAGATTGCGATATGTAAGGTTGGGACAAATGATAACATTTCTGATCCCTTAACCAAGCCCTTATCGCAGGCTAAGCATGACCAACATGTTATTTCCATGGGTCTTAAACGCATGCCAAATTTGTATTAGATTATTAGATATGAAATAAAAAATTGTGTTTTTATTGATCATATATGATAATCACTTTTATCGTTTGAGTTATATTTTAACTTTTATTTGTAACTTTGTTATATCCAAATGGGTTGTAGAGACAATATTGGACCCCATTAAAGTGAACTGGATTAACATAGTATTGTGGGAAAATATCCGTATATTTCGCCTCTAAATTTAAGGATTATAACAAAATTATAAGATACGAAATAACGAGCCATATATGAAAATAACGATATAAATAAGAGATAAAAATCAACCTTTGGTCCTTGCAAATTGGCTTAAGAACAATATCAAAAGTATGATATCTCCTACTAGTTGCACCCAAAATGCTCCTGGATATGCCTTAATCGTGCTAGAACGATTATACAAAATTACCGCTAATTTTATGTGAGGTTTGATGATAGATCTAGAGAGAAAAATTGAGAGAAAAATCACCCTAGTTTTGTGTTTTGTGCCGTCACATCTCTTGCCAAAACCCTAGGTATTTTTCTTTTATTCTCACCTAATCATACTAGTTAGGTTTTCCTAAAATAAGAAATTGCAAGTAGGATCCTTTCCAAACCGATTTGGACCGAGTAGATATATCCATTTATTGCTTCATATTTTTCGGTCATACCTAGTAAATAACATCCATTGTATTATTATAATTATCGTCACTAATATCGTCATCTTATTAATAAGTCCACTCAACCTTTTGCAGTCGATTTATTAATACATGTCTGACAATATTTAAAATAATTATTACGAGTAATACATTTGCTTAATTAAATATAACGGTTTATATTTAATCACGAATTAACTGATTAGTTCGTTTAAGCTAACATTATTTACATTAAATAAATATAACAGTTTATATTCAATTTACGAATTAACAGTTTAATCCGTCTATCATCATCATTTTTGACTAACCTTTTAGTCAAATACATCGACTAACCTTTTAGTCGTATAAGGCATCAATATGACTATATTATTCATACAATCACATCTCTCAGACACATCCTATAGGTGTGACTTATAGGGACCAGTTGATCACCGCCATAATAAAATGACAATAACGTCAAACTTCTAGCGAGCCAACCGTTATTGATAAACGTTAATCAACTGATTATTATACAAAGTATACCCTGTGGCCTACAAAGATTTATTTATGTTATTGCACTAACTGTGGAGGACACTGGCTCCAACAATCTCTCACTTGTCCGTACAAGTGCATGTACGATAACCGATTCTCATATCCATAATAAATTTCTCCCACTCAATGTAAACCAATTTGCAAAGTTTGTATTCACAAAGGTCGTAGTTTACAAGTGATCAGTATCAAGAGTGGTTTCTTCGACTAGAGAGTAACTTAACTGATAAACGAATCTTTATTCGAGCATGGCCCTGCATTTCAGTTACAACTCCTCGAGTGGCCCTGAGAAATAACATAACCTGATAAAGGTTGGATATTTTCTTCAACTCGAATCTTGCAGATACAAGCGCAGTATGAAATGACCCAGTAAAAATCTGCTCAGCCTCCTGTTACGGTCGACCATGAGAAAGAAACCAAAGTCACCCAAAAAACTGCCTTAATCTCAAAAGACAGTCGATAGTCCAAAGAATCGACTCTAGGAACACTATGTACGTCCTAGTCACGACCTGGCGGCCACCTAAGTTCTGAAACATTTAGGAGAAGCCATAACGTTGTCACAAAAATGTCCTGCGAGGTATCATTATAACTCGCATATGTGATAGATCAGTCAACTGTTTGACTTATGGCTTGTTGAACCCACCATCAATCGACTGCACAGAATAATTGCCAGAGTTATCAGCTCATGTAGGCGATTACGGACCAAAACAAATATAATGTAATTCAGTTCACTTTGTGGTGTTCAATGTTGTCAGTACAACCCACATAAAAAACAAAATATAAAACAATACGATGATTTCATAGATAGTTTTATGAAAAAGATACAGGTGTCTAATCCATATAAAACAACTAATACAACTCAGGAACACGTTTGATTCCCATGGAAATAACGTGCCCTTCATGCTTATCATATCTCAATGGTGTAGTGAGAGGATCTGCGACGTTATCATCCGTAGCAATCTTGTCTATCACTATCTCCCTTTGCTCCACGTAATCTCGGATCATGTGAGCCTTCCGTTGTACATGCCTAGACTTGTTGCTGGACTTAGGCTCCTTAGCCTGGAAGATGGCACCACCATTATCACAATAGATGGTGATCGGGTCATCCGAACTAGGAACTACAGTTAGTCCTTGTAAGAATTGACGCATCCATCCATATAGCTTCCTTCGCGCCTCTGAAGCAGCATAGTACTCGGGAGACTCAGTGTTAGAAATTCTGCTTGCATTATATAACACTTTGTTTGGAGCTTTTCAGTGACCGAGCGCCATAAGAGTAAAAAAACGTATCCCAGACTGAGATTTCGAGTATATCGATCGTTTGGAAGCTAGCTCTGCGTAACCGATGCGCATTAGCTCAGTGTTCCTCTCCCATAAGTCAGACCCATCCTTAGTCCTCCGCTAGGTACTTAAGGATATCTAACAGCAATCCAGTGGTTTTCCTGGATTGCCTTTGTACAGATGGGCATACTCAGGCATATACCACGTCTGGACGTGGTTGCATATCATAGCATACATGATTTTCGATCCTAGGCTGATGAATAAGGAACCAAGCATGCGCCTCGAACCCTTCCGCTGTCGTTGGTGCCTGAGTTTACTCAACTGCATCCCAGAAATCATTGGAAGGTTCCCCTTCTTGGAGTTGGTCATGCTGAACCTCTCAAGAATCTTATCTATATAAGACTCCTGACTGAGGGATAACATCCGTCGTGATCTATATCTGTAGATACGGATCCCAGAAATTCTTTGTGCCTCGCCCAGATCTTTCATCTGGAAGTGGTTCTTTAACCAAACTTTTATCGAAGTTAAGAGAGGTATGTCATTCCCAATCAAGAGTATGTCGTCAACATACAATATTAGGAAGACAATCTTGCTCCCACTCGACTTGATATATAAGCATGGTTCCTCGACCGATCGAGTAAATCCATTCTCTTTTATCACTTGGTCAAAACGATGATTCCAACTCCGAGAAGCCTGCTTAAGTCCATATATGGAACGCTTAAGCTTGCATACCTTCTTAGGATTTTTATAATCAATGAAACCTTCGGGTTGTACCATGTACAACTCCTCCTCCAAATAACCGCTTAAGAAGGCGGTTCTCACATCCATTTGCCAAATTTCATAGTCATGAAAAGCGGCAACCGCTAAGATTATCCGAATGGAACGCAGCATAACTACGGGTGCAAAAATTTCATCATAGTGCAGTCCTTGCACTTGAGTGAAACCCTTTGCCACTAGTCGTGCCTTGTAGGTATCTGGTTGTCTTTCTACAGAATGCTTTATTTTGTAAAGCCATTTGCACAGAAGAGGCCAAACCTTATCAGGTAAGTCAACCAGATCCCATACGTCATTCTCATACATAGAGTCCATCTCGGATTGCATGGCGTCAAGCCATAGCTTAGAGTCGGAACATGTCATGGCACCTTTATAGGTAGCGGGTTCGTTACTCTCTAGGAGTAAAACGTCATCTCTCTCATTCTCCTCGACATACCAATGTATTTGTCTGGAGGAATGGAGACTCTACCCGACCTCCTGGGTTCCAAAAGAATATTAACCGCAGCCGATGATGAAGGAACGGTTTCCTCCATTGATTGCTCGGTTGTTGGTTCTTGAATCTCCGACAGATCGAAGGTTCTATTACTTGTCCTATTCTCGAGAAACTCTTTCTCTACGAACGTCTTATAGCCGCAACAAAAACTCGATGTTCGGTAGGCGAGTAAAAGTAATGACCAAACATCCATTTTGGATAACCAATAAAGTATGTCTTGACCGATCGTGGGCCGAGCTTATCGTCAGGTCTCCACTTGACATAAGTCTCGCAGCCCCAAACCCGAATAAAGGACAAGTTAGGGACCGTTCCCTTCCATAATTCATATGGAGTCTTGTCTACCGCTTTAGACGGACTTCGGTTAAGTATTAAAGCAGCTGACAAAAGAGCATAACCCCACAATGAGTCAGGTACAACCGTGTGACTCATCATGGATCGAACCATATCAAGTAATGTTCGATTTCTCCATTCGGACACACCATTCAATTGTGGTGTTCCAGGTGGAGTTAACTGTAGTACAATACCACAGTCTTTAAGGTGTTGATCAAACTCATTCGAAAGATATTCGCCACCACGATCTGAACGTAGTGCTTTAATCTTTCTATCCAGTTGGGTTTCAACCTTATTCTGGAATTCCTTGAACTTGTCAAAGGACTCACTTTTATGCTTCATTAAGTAGACATAACCATATCTACTCAAATCGTCCGTGAAAGTGATAAAATACCCATAGCCATCTCTAGCGTTGATTGACACAGGTCCACACACATCAGGATGTATGAGTCCTAATAGGTCAACAACGCGCATTCCAACACCTTTGAAGGAAATTCGAGTCATTTTGCCTATGAGACATGATTCACACGTGCCAAATGATGCATAGTCAAATGGGGAGATAGTCCCATTGTCAATGAGCTTCTTCACGCGTTTTTCATTTATGTGTCCCATACGACAATGCCATAGATAGGTTTGATCTTTGTCACCAACCTTTGCTTTCTTACTACTCACATGCATTATATCTGTGGTTTGATCTAAAACATAAATCCCATTCATGGAAACTGCTTTACCATAAATCATTTCGGTTAAAGAGAAAATACAGCTATTATCCTTTATTACAAACGAAAAAAACCGTCCTATCAAGTAGGAACAGAAATAATGTTTTTAAGAAAACTGTGTACATAGTAACAGTTATTCAGAAATAACTCAAATTCACTCGGGAATTGGATTACATATGTTCCCACTGAAACGGCAGCAACTCTTGCTCCATTCCCCACTCGCAGGTCCACATCACCCCTTGCGAGAGTTGTGATGTTTCTTAGGCATTGCAAATGATTACACATATGAGAACCACAACCAGTATCTAATACCCAAGTTCCGAAACTTGCATGGTTAATCTCAATCATATGAATAAAAGAAGAAGACATACCAACAGGAGAGACGCGGCATGCTTTTATGTCCTCACGGTACACGAGGCAGTTCCTCCTCCAATGCCCAAGCTTGTTGCAATGGTGGCACTCCACGTTACCTTCATTGCTCTTTGTCTTGCCTGTGGGAGCTACAGCTGAGTAAACCAGGCCCTACTTTGACTTGCCTGGCCTTGAATTTCGTCGTCTCCATACAGCTAGGTGGCCTGAGCCGCCACTTATCTTTGCCGTTGTTGGCAACCATGACGAAACGTCCTGTTTCAGACTCCCACTCAATTTCAGATCACTCTCGGTCTGGACGAGAAGTGAGTGGAGCTGATGAAGACTCTTCTTCATATCATGCATATAGTAATTTGCCCTGAAAAGGGCAAAACCATCATGAAGTGAATGGAGAACGCGGTCAATGACGATCTTCTCATCGATTTTGCAACCAAGTGCCTCCAGTTTCTCGACATTCTCAATCATATCAAGAATGTGTGGGCTAACTGCTTGGCCCTTATGGATTTTCGCCTCAAAGAAGCGACAGGTATGCTCATAGCTAACGATCCTCGGAGCTTTCGAGAACTCGTTAGAGAGCGTGGTGAAAATCTTATTCGCACCATGGGCAATGAATCGCCTTTGCAAATTTGATTCCATTGAAAAGATGAGTACGTTATTTATCGCACCCGCCTCCATCATGAAATCACTATAAGCAAGTGATTCATTGGCTCCTGCATTGGGGCCTGGGTTGGGCGGTAGTGGCTCAGTCAAGTATTTGAGCTTACCGTCAGCAATGGCAGCATTCCGTAATGCCGCCTCCCAGTCCGCAAAGTTGGACCCGTTATTCTTCAGTCGCGTTGACTGATTCATAGTGTCCATGAACATCTTAAGCCAGGACGCACGTCCGAGCGTGGCACTTGGAATTGGGTCATCAGTATGGCCAGCCATTTGTTATTAGCAGTTTATATCTGAATATATTTGACTGTGGAAAAAGAAAATAAATAATAGTATCGTTTTAAATTTGAGTCTAATGAAAAACTGTTTAATTAGATGACTCGTGCATTTATACAATTGACCTCCCTCAAGAATTATATAAATGATCCCAAGACTCAATTTCTGTAAATTGATAAGCCAACCTCTGGGCTAATTCT
>JAIUZE010039135.1:0-15420 GCA_022085475.1 Heliosperma pusillum | reverse complement strand
GGTTGTCACATGCCTCCTAGGGTTTCGTGAGCTAGGAATTTCGGCCTCCATAGGTTGTTTTCCTTGTTTACCTAATCTAGGATTCTACTATATCTTTACAACAATATTTTGAGATATAAAGATAAATATATTTCTATCAGATAAACCAAATATTATTTTGAGATAAAGATATTTCTAAAAGATAAGCAAATATTATTTTATGATAAGATAAGTATCTTTATTAAATATTATACTAGGGTTTTAGATCTACTATGATTCTACTACTATAAATACTCATTCACATACAAATTGTAAAACACACGAAATACACTACATTCACACGGCACATCTATTTACTAGTGTTGATTTTCCAAAATCGTTTTAAAGCAAACCTTTGAGCACATATTTATTATTTTTAGAGTTTGTTTTTCAAAAGAGTCGTGCATCAATTATTATCAATCGCTTGAGTAAAATACGTTATTGGATAATAGTACATCATTATAAGCTTACAATTCTTTAACGGAAATCTGTGTGAGTTATATTGTACTTTCTTATTAGCGTAAGATAGTATAGAGTATTTAGCGATACTCACCTTGAGTTATAATCATAGTGTTGATTATACGAGTGGGTTGGTAATTTTTGTAATCCGTAGAAAGGTACTAAAAATTATTAATCGAGACTAGTGGACGTAGGTTTCAACGTGTGAAACTGAACCACTTCAAAAATCGTGTGCCTCTCTCTTATCTCTTTACTTTTCGTTATTTCGTTATTCGCGCTTACTTTGATTAATTAATTAGTTGATTTTAATTCATAAGATCAAATAATTAATTACATATCATATAAATCGAAAAAGTGGGGCTAGTTTTTAATACTCAATTCACCCCCCCCCCTCTTTCGTATTCGATCAATAGACTATACAATTGGTATCAGAGCCTCGTGCTCTTGATTGCCTTACATCAAGGAGTCTGATCCATTTATCCTTTTATTTTTATTTATTTTCCGCTGAATTTAATTTAATTTTAATGGATTCCAAACATCTGAAGTGTCCCGTATTCGATGGGAAGAACTACAGTTTATGGAAAAATATGATGACCCATTTCATAAAGGGTAACGATTGAGAGTGTTGGCTAATCATTAAGAATGGTCCTAATAAGATCATGCTTGGATCTGCTACTGGCACTTCCATCGAAAAGAAAGAAGATGACTATGTTGAGGCAGATTATAAGAAAGCTGAGAAAAATTCAAAAGCTATTAGTCTGTTGCAAAACGGCATGACTCATACTGAATTTGATCGTTTCTCATCTAGTTCTACTGCCAAGGAAATATGGGATGGTCTTGAGTTAGCTTATGAGGGGACAACTGTTGTCAAAAAGCAACGTATTGCACTACTTATGCGAAAATACGAACTGTTCTCCATGGAACAAAATGAATCGCTTGACAACATGTCCACTCGCTTCTCTAGTATCATTAATGAATTGAAAAATCTTGAAAAAACTTTTGACTCCGAGGAAATTGCCAGGAAGATCCTTAGAAGTCTATCTAAACGATGGAGACCTAAGGTGACGGTAATTGAGGAATGTAAAGACCTATCTGACCTATCTTATCAAGAGCTACTTGGAACCCTAATGGCTCACAAGATTACTCTTGATTAAGATGAGGCAAATGATAGTAATAGCAAGAAAGTGGCTTTACAAGCCGAATCTAGTGAAAGACATGATTCGGATCTTGAAGATGAAACAGTGTTATTTGCTAGACGTTTTAAGAAAAAATTCTTTAATAAACCACAAGGGAAAACGTTTAACAATAACACTAACAAATCTTACAAAAAGCCAATAGAGTCAAAAGGGTCTCTTTCAAGTCGTGGTTGCTTTAAATGTGGGGATAATGATCACATGATCAAAGATTGCCCCACATGGAAGAAAATCAAAGACAAAAATCAACGAGACAAAACCAAGAAGGAATTCAAGCAAGTAATGATGGCTTATTGCTGGGGAGATCTTGACACAGAGGACGACGAGTCAGAGGAAGAGGAAGTCGCCAACTTGTGTCTAAGCAACGTCAGTCTTGACCTAATTTCTGACAGTGACAATGAAAGCGAATCAGAGATGTGTCTTGTTGGCAACTCAGATTCAGAACCAGATTCAGAAGATGACGAAGAGGTTAGTCATCTTGAACTTAAAAAGCAAGTTAAGAATTTATCTAAGAAGTCTTTAATTAAGTATTTTGAAGAAGCCTTAGATCATTGTCATGAACAGAGTCTTGAATTAAAAGATCATAAAGAACAAATTCTCGATATTGCTGAGGAAAACCAACTTCTAAAGGCCAAAGCTAAAAAGCTCAAGTCTAAAGTTATGGCAACTTCACCTATAACTTCAGACAAGACAAATGTTGAGAAAGAAGCTCTTGAGTCTAAAGTTATAGCTAATGAAGCTATAATCTCAGAGTTAAAGCTCAACATTAAACATCTTCAAGCCAAAGTTATAGCTAATGAAGCTATAACTTTAGAATTGAAGAAAGTCAATGAGCTCCTACAATCTGAAGCTAAGGCAAAGGAAGTGGTTATCCTTGATCACGAGAAAGTAAACTCCTTTCTCTCTTAGCAATTGAAAGATATAAAGGCTGAATTCTCCCAAGCTAACAGTCAACATAATGAGGAGAAACTTATCTTGAAAAAACGTTTCAATGATTTTCGTGAAAATTTCAAAAAGAACAATCCCTCCAAAGACTCGAATGTAGATCATTCGTCGTGTGAAAAAGAAGTTCAGTCTTTGAAGGAATTGCTCCTACATGCACGAAAAGTTCATGATAAGTGGGAAGGAAGTCAGAAGGTCTTAGACTTCCTTACCGAACAATCTAATAATAACATGAAGATGGGTCTAGGTCATGAATGCTATAGTCGTAGAGACCATGATAAGTGCAAATCCACTCCTTTTGACCGTGATTTCAGAAGAAGGAAGTATGTCAATCTTTCAGAATATCTGATTTGCAATTATTGTGGTCACAACGGTCATGTCAAAGATAATTGTGTTAAATATGTCAACGACAACAAAAATCAAACTGAGTTTGTTAAAGAACATGACGTGTCTAGTGTTAATGAGTCTGAACATGAACCTCAACGTGATGAGGTTAGAAATAATGAGTTTAGATGGTTTTATGACATAGCTTTCGATTACACATCTGTACCTTCAAAATCTAAAACTTATGTGAATCAGAAGCAGTCATTTAAACCTAATGTGCATCGTAACAATAATCACTATAATAAACCTAGACAACCCTATGTTAAGAAGAAAAGAATCGTTAGACAAGTATGGGTTAGGAAGGATCAAATACACAGAGTCACTAACCCCACAAAGGACCCAACTTAGCGTGGGTACCTAAAAGCTGTATTTGATTCTCTTGCAGATAATAGTGAAAGAAAACAATCTATGGTATCTCGACAGTGGATGTTCGAGACACATGACTGGAAACAAGAATTTATTTCTTTCACTAGAACCTTTCAACGGTGGCAAGGTCACCTTTGGAGACAATAAGAAGGGTAATATAATCGGTGTAGGTAAGATTGGTATATCTTCTTCACATGCTATTAATAATGTATATCTGGTAGATGGTCTTAAGCATAACTTGCTAAGTATCTCTCAATTATGTGACAAAGGAAATAAAGTCGTTTTTCATTCAAATGTTTGTCGCATCATAATTGAAGGTACTAGTACTGTTATCTTAGAAGGTCTACGTAAACGGAACGTGTATATGATTGACTTAAACAAAGTCACTACAAGTTCCTTTACGTGCATGAAAGTCACTGTGGATGATTCATGCTTGTGGCACAAGAGGTTTGCACACATCAGTCCAACGATTTTAAAGAAACTCAAGTCTCGGGATTTAGTTGAGGGTCTACCCTCAATCAAATTCGAACAAGAAAAGATGTGTGACTCATGTGCCCGTTGTAAACAAGTTAGATCTTCATTCAAACCGAAAAGAGTAGTAAGTACAGAGCGTCCACTTGAGTTGGTACACATGGATCTATGTGGACCTATGAAAGTTAGAAGCCGCGGTGGATCAAGGTACGTATTCGTCCTAGTCGACGACTACTCCAGGTATGTATGGCCTATCTTTCTCTTTACTAAAGATGAAACTTTCGATGAGTTTGTGGTACTAATGAAGCTTGCCCAAAACAAGTATGATAAAAAGTTAGTTTCCATTCGTACGGATCATGGCACCGAATTTGATAATCAAGCTTTTATAGAATATTGTAGGGAGAATAGTGTAGGACATAACTTTTCTGCACCACGAACCCCACAACAAAACGGTGTCATGGAACGTATGAATAGAACATTAGAGGACATGGCTCGCACTATGCTCTTGTGTAGTGGCCTTCCTAAGAACTTTTGGTCCGAAGCCATTAGTACTGCATGATATGTGCACAATAGAGCTATGATTAGACCAATTCTCAAAAAGACTCCCTATGAACTTTTAAGAGGGAGAAAACCCAATATAGCTCACCTCCGTTGCTTCGGTAGTAAATGTTTTGTCCATATTAATGGAAAAAGTAATTTAAGCAAATTTGATCCACGAAGTGACGAAGCTGTGTTTGTTGGTTATTCTAATCATAGCAAAGCTTTTAAAGTCTTTAACAAAAGAACTTTGTGCATAGAAGAAAGTGTTCATGTTGTATTTGATGAAGATAATGTGCCTGAGCAAGTTGAACAGAATGAAGAAGAAGACATGAATGATCCAGACTTTCGCCTCTCAAGGGAAGACGAGCTAGATAATAATGAAGAAGTTATTGAAGGAATCAATGATGAACTTGATAAATCCGCAAATGACCTTGAACAGAGAACTGAGACAATTGTTGATGATACGAATGTTTCCTCTCAAAACAAGGAAAAGGAAACTGAAGTTATAGCTGATGATGCTATAACTTTGAACCAGAACCAAGATGGTGTAACTGAAGTTGTACCAACTTCAGCTATAACCCCAGAGTCCAACTCAGAGGGAACCAATCTTGATTCTGAATCATTTGAGGAAAATGAGAGTTCATCAGATGATGATGAGCCTAGGAACTCAAAAAAATGGAAATATAAGAGTTCTCATCCTATGGATAGTATCCTAGGAAGTTTGACTAAAGGAGTTCAAACTAGGCGAACATTAAATAACTTTTGTTCATTCTATTCATTTCTCTCTACCATAGAGCCTACCAATATCAAAGAAGCTCTTGCAGAATCCGACTGGATTGTAGCAATGCAAGAGGAGCTTCAACAGTTTGAACGTAATAAAGTATGGCACCTTGTGCCACAACCTTCTAATCGAACTGTGATTGGTACTCGATGGGTATTTAGAAATAAATTGGATGACGCAGGAGTTATAGTTCGTAACAAGGCTCGTTTGGTCGTTCAAGGTTATAATCAACAAGAAGGGATTGATTATGACGAGACATTCGCTCCAGTGCAAGACTTGAAGCTATTCGCTTGCTCATCGCCTTCGCAGCTCATAAAGGAATGAAATTATTCCAAATGGACGTTAAGACTGCATTTCTTAACGGTTATTTGGAAGAAGAGGTTTTTGTTGAACAACCTCCTGGATTTTTGAATAGCAAGTTTCAAAACCATGTTTTTAAACTCGATAAAGCTTTATATGGTTTGAAACAAGCACCTAGGGCTTGGTACGACAGATTGTCAAAATTTTTATTACAAAACAATTTTAAAAGAGGATCTGTCGACAAAACCCTATTTCTAAAATCCGAGGGTTCTGATTTACTTGTTGCTCAAATTTATGTAGACGATATTATTTTTGGTTCTACTAACAATAAATTGTGCAAGTATTTTTCTGATCTTATGACCTCAGAATTTGAAATGAGTATGATGGGAGAATTGAAATTCTTCCTAGGATTACAAATTCAACAAACTAAGGAAGGAATAAAGATTCACCAACAAAAATATGTCAAGGAGCTAATCAGAAAATTTGGTATGGAAAACGCTCATCCAATGGACACGCCTATGGTAACTGACAAAAAGTTGACCTTAGAAGAAAATGGTAAGTCTGTAGATGAGACTACATATCGAGGTATGATTGGTTCTTTATTATATTTAACTGCAAGTAGACCTGACATTATGTTCAGTGTATGTGTCTGCGCTAGATTTCAATCATGTCCTAAAGAGTCACATATGATTGCAGTTAAACGTATCTTGAGATATTTAATTGGTACATCTAATTTATATTTGTGGTATCCACTTGAGTGTAATTTCGATCTAGTAAGATATTCAGATGCAGATTATGCAGGATGCTCCTTAGATAGAAAAAGTACCTCTGGATTTGCCACGTTTGTTGGACCTTGCATAATTACTTGGGGCTCAAAGAAGCAAAATGCGGTTGCATTATCTACTGCAGAAGCCGAATATATCGCTGCAGGGTTGGTATGTTCTCAACTACTTTGGTTAAAGCAACAATTATGTGATTACGGTGTTAATGTTGGTTGTATGCCTGTTTTTTGTGATAATACGAGTGCTATTGTTATTTCTAAGAACCCAGCTCAGCATTCTCGTACTACGCATATAGACATTAGACATCATTTTTTGCGCGACCATGTAGAAAAGGGCAACATTAAACTCGAATTTTGTAGTACTGACGATCAATGAGATGACATTTTAACAAAGGCGTTAGCGAGAAGACGTTTTGAGATTTTGCAGTTGGAAATTGGTTTAATCAGTAGCAATTAAATTCGTCATATTTATTTTGTGAACCTGCGTGACTGGTTAGAATAAGACGAGATTGTATGACTGTGTCCGCATATTTCATTGCTAGTATATTTGTGTTTAATATAATATATTTTACGTGAGTATCTTGCATATTAAGTGTTTTATGGAAATTGAATTATGAACCACATATTTGCCAAAAACCTATCTTATTCACTTTCCTAAATTGAGCCAAATTCTACCCATGTATTTCATGTTAGCCGAAATTACCAAATAAAATCACCCAACCATATCTTTTTATTTACCAAATTCTATCCTTACCATATCCCAACAGTTGTGTTTTGGCGGGGAGTGTCTCTCCAAAGTTGAAATTTATGCTGAATTTTTTGTGGAACACCGTAATTCCGCGTCGGGGAGGACGGGACAAGATTGCATGTTAAGAGATGTTGGTTGTGAAGAATTGGTTGGAGGGAAACCGGGTTAATCTACCTTTTCTTGTATTTTCTCGTATTTCACAAACCGCTTTTTCGGTGACCGAGGACAAGCTTTATTCGACTCTTGATCTACCCTACGGGATGTGGGTGTCACGGCTCCTTGAGTCGAAAGGGGTCGTAAATGTGAACAATTATGGGGTTACCGTAAAATATGACATGTGTGACACATTTTTAAAATTCACGAAGTTGGATGCTTGTGGACCGGAGTTGATGTTTTTGACCAAAAGGGGCTCGGTCGGGATGCAGCCGGTTGGGGTTGATCTTTCGGGAATCGAGTCTAGGTTGGATATGTTTATGGGAAGTGTGATGGAGCGCCTTGATGCGCAGGACAAGAAGATTGATGCGGTGGTGGACAAGGTTGTTCAAACCGTGGCATTGGGTTCCACTAGCTCCACCCGTGACCAAGGTGGGCCGGGTGTGAGTCGTGAGATGAGGATGTGGATGACGGGTGTGGATGATCACCTAGCTAAATTGGAAAGGAACATTGTCGATTGTCGACAAGAAATGTATAGGCAAAGGGATCGGATGACATATTTGGTGAGCCAAGGCAGTTCTTTAGTCAAAAGTGGTACGGAAATGCGTGAGGGGATGCGTACTATCTTCGATGCGACGGAGGCTCTTTCATTGAAAGTTTGGAACTTTGACGTTTGCCTCACCGCTCAAGCTACACATGTGTCCTCTTGCCTTGACCGTCTCTCCACTCTCGAGTACCGCACTAGGCCCGGTTATAGAGCACCCTAATCTCACCCGCCCAACCCAAAATGCCTTGTTCTTCTTATCCTCGTTTGTTTGTTTCTTGAACTACTAATCCAATTCGGCCCATTTTGGCTTGTTTAAACTTTGTTCTATTCGGCCCAATGGCAACTAACAATATATTTTGTGGTTTGTAGCTCTTAATTAACATTTGCACTTGATTTTGCTTGGTATATATCGTTTTATATTGCGTATTTTGCAAATCTATTTCTTGCCTTGACATATGTTATTCTAGTCGTTTCATGTCTTTGTTCTTGTCTTTTCAATGATACCAAGAGGGGGAAGAAATGATATGATTTGAGTCTTTGCTTAAGCTTGCTCCTTGTCAAGACTCGTTATCTCTTAAAGTCTTTCGAGCTATAACTTTGGCTAAGTTGTTATGTTCTTGCGATCAAAGTTGCTATAACTTTGGAGTGCTTTGTTGAGGGGGAACCATACTTAGTCACTTTGTTATTAGAAATCATATGAGACGTGTCATCATCAAAAAGGGGGAATTTGTTGGACCAATTTCATAGTTTTGATAATGACACGTGTTTACGTGATAATATGTTTTACTCAATATATCATATGCATGTAATTGTGTGCTTTAGTCTTATTATAGCTAACAACAATTATAAGAAGAAAGATCAAAGTTAGGCATAACTTTGATAAAGTCTGTGAGACAAAGTTATAACAACTTCAGGAATAACTTTGTAAGTGAACATGAAAGTTATAGCTAACCAGGCATAACTTTAAAGAAAATCGCTTCAAGCAAGATCTACATAAAACTACACAAGACTCGAGATAGAGGGTCTTTGTGATCAAGATGAAGAGATGATCCGTATACTGAAGATCTTTGTGAAGATTAGATAGTATAGGTCGTCATTCGGTAACTATTCCATTCGAGAGATTTTATGTTCAAAGTTATAGCTTTAGCCTATGACTTTGGATGATAAAATATTGATGCATGATTTTGGAAATAAAATGTTTTGAAATGTTTTCAAAAGTGAAAGAGTATTTTTATATTTATCAAAAGTTTATTAGAGAATATATTTATGAGATTCTATTGGTTAGTAATACAACTTATGGTTGTCATGCTACCTAGGGTTTCTAATATATTCTATCTCAAATTGTTGTTAACCTAATTAGCCCACCTAGTGTTTGAGCCACCTAGGGTTTCGTGTAAACCAAGGGATTGTGCCACCTAGGGATGCGTGCCTCCTAGGGTTTCGTGAGCTAGGGATTTCGGCCTCCATAGGTTGTTTTCCTTGTTTACCTAATCTAGGATTCTACTATATCTTTACAACAATATTTTGAGATATAAAGATAAATATATTTCTATAAGATAAACCAAATAATATTTTGAGATAAAGATATTTCTAAAAGATAAGCAAATATTATTTTATGATAAGATAAGTATCTTTATTAAATATTATACTAGGGTTTTAGATCTACTATGATTCTTACTACTATAAATACTCATTCACATAAAATTGCAAAAACACGAAAACACTACATCACACGGCACATCTATTTACTAGTGTTGATTTTCCAAAATCGTTTTAAAGCAAACCTTTGAGCAAATATTTATTATTTTTAGAGTTTGTTTTTCAAAAGAGTCGTGCATCAATTATTATCAATCGCTTGAGTGAAATACGTTATTGGATAATAGTACATCATTATAAGCTTACAATTCTTTAACGGGAATTTGTGTGAGTTATATTGTACTTTCTTATTAGCGTAAGATAGTATAGAGTATTTAGCGATACTCACCTTGAGTTATAATCATAGTGTTGATTAGACGAGTGGGTTGATAATTTTTGTAATCCGTAGAAAGGTACTAAAAATTATTAATCGAGAATAGTGGACGTAGGTTTCAACGTGTGAAACTGAACCACTTCAAAAGTCGTGTGCCTCTCTCTTATCTCTTTACTTTTCGTTATTTCGTTACTTTTGCTTACTTTGATTAATTAATTAGTTGATTTTAATTTATAAGATCAAATAATTAATTACATATCATATAAATCGAAAAAGTGGGGCTAGTTTTTAATACTCAATTCCCCCCCCCCCCCCCCCTCTTTCGTATTCGATCAATAGACTCTACAAAGTTGTTTTCTTTTGTAATTTCATATTCATCATGTTTATAATATCAAATACTATTAGTTTAAACATCAACATGAGTGAGTAGTTTCATTTGTCTTGGGATTAAGGAAGCCATGCATAATTAGTAAGTTGTAATTGTTAAAATAAGGATGAATTATTATAGATAAATTGTTTATATCACATGCTTGTATTGCTTTGTTAGTCTTTGTTATTTGGCCAATTATATTGATTAAATTTGTTAATTCGTTCTATAAGTCGAGAGGCACGGAATCAGATTAGACTAAGCATGTGTAGTAGGACGACTCTAGTTATAAAGAAGGTTCTCTAGGACTCGACCTAAGGTTGACACTAATATCGAGAGATGGGTGTCTTTAGCCTAAACAATTAACAATATTAAGAATTCCTATGTTTAACATGAGCATTTACGTATTTTCATGAGTGACCCGACTCCCCTAGACTCTTTTAATATTATTTAATTTACATCATTTTTAGCTAAACATAAAAAATAAACCAACCATTAAACCGACTTTGATAGTAGTCTTTTCATAGCATTTCATAGCGAAATTCACGTCTCCTTGTGTTCGACCCCTCGTACTACATTAATTTGTGTCTAGGGAAATTTATATTTGATTAGGTGTGCGACATATCCTATCAAAGAGTTTAAGCGGTAATAGGTAAACATCGTGAAACGACGATCGCTAGCTCACACTAGTCTCAACCCCAAGTAGCACCGACCTATACCTGTACATTCATGAAAAATGAACGCCACAGTCAGTGGGGAGTAACTCCGGGTTCTCCCAGCCATATCACAAGTAAACATACATAAACAACAATTACACATGTAGAATCTTATATACAAGTGAATCATGTGAAGTACAAACATACATTTTAAGATAATATGATATAAACATGTGAAATACCAAACGATAGGCACCATGTTATGAACCGACTCGGGGACACCCTTACGCAACAATATACACACTAGGGCTCACATCTCACCGTTAGTGGCAAATACTTGATAAGGTAGAGAACCGCATACCAAACCAATACAATCATCTATTTCATAGAAGAATCCAACCCAATATTCACATATCTTCTAATCTTCTAAACAACCATCCAAACATACAAATATAGCAATATAACTCTCACGGTAAATGACACGCACTAGCACCATGTAAAATAGCAAGATAAGTCAATGTAAGTCCACGGGATAAGACGTTTCCCTAAATCGTATACGATAAGACGTTTCGTATACTCATGACCTAGACAAACATGTCCGCGAGATAAGCCGTTCCCCGGAACTGTGTGCGATATGACGTGTCGCACACACAAGACTCTAATCCTCTCGGTAAGACTACGATAATGACACGGTCCTAGTCTAAACCTGGCCAGAATCTCGGGATAAGACGTTTCCCGATTCGACATGTGGTATGACGTGCCACATCCAAGACTCGATCAACACAAAGGACATCGACTATCCCAAATTCGGCAAGGCTACGCGAAAGAGGCGGAAAGAGATCTATAGTCATAGTCAAGCAAGTACGCTACATGCAATGACACCACCTCGCAAGGATACAACATTTGACGGTCGGGTCGATCAACGCATTGCGTTCACCTCCTAACAACGTCGTCATATCCCCACTAAACAAATGCACAACGGCATCACGGTTACACCTCATCGCTCTGACATTTAATTCTAACGAATATAAAGTGTGACCGGGAAATGAGAGTTCAAAGCACCCAACGACTAGTGCTCAAATCATTACATAAGGCAAAATCGACTCAAGGAGGTAACATACTAAAAACCGTCACCAAACATGTGATAAAGCATAATATAAATGTAAATATGATAAACATGAGACAATACGTGATTACATAAGCATTAGACCAAGTTTAAGAAGTATAATGAATAAGAAACATAGATCTCATCTCAAAACAACAAGTTTGAAAACTAACTAAAACAAGGGTCCACTTCAAACGGTCATAACTATAGTTCTAGACATGCAAATAAATTCCAAGTGGAGGTGATAGCTTATCCTCTTTCGGTTCCAACGGTAGGTCACACGCCCCAAACAAAAAAATATTGAAAGAGATATGACCATTTTACGAAAAAGGGTCGGACTAGACCTGCCCGAGTTGGACCCGACCCGCCCGGGTTGAGATGGACCCGACCCGCCCGGGTTGAGATGGACCCGTCTAGGTTAAAAGTGTCATGCTCGGTTTTAGGGCTCAAACCCGCGCGGGTTGGACTGGACCTGCCCGGGTTCTATTCAAATCCGCAAGGGTTCAAGCCAAAATTCATCCAAACTTCAAGTTTAAGCCAAACAAGTTCTTACCCATTTGTAATTACCATTATAAATCATCATAAATCACCACTTAGCATAACATATGAGCATCATAACATTCCATATGACATTAAAAGCATAATTAAGTTATCATTCAAGACTTAAATAAAAGTTTAAGCAACAAAAAGGTAATTCATCATCAACACCACCAATTTTCCATCAAATTGGGACATAAAAGATGCAGTTTAACAATTAAATATAGTGTAGTCATAGATCTATACTATTCTCTACACAAGAACTCATCTTTCACAAGTAAATACTACAATTAACACCTAAAACACATAAATATATCGAGTAACCCTTCACCGTTACCTTTTAGCGTCTTCATATTTAGCTTCCTTCTTCTTCTTCAACGAGAAAGATAGCTCCGGTCCGGATCTCGGACAAAAAGATGAATAGTTCGCCTTGAGAAAAAATGAGAAAAACAAAAATGATAAAGACGAGACTTTTATTACTTTATTAGAAAGAGAAGAAGAAAATAGAAAGAATAGGCTAAAAATAGTGAATTTGGATAGGAAATGAGGGAGATATGATATTGTAAGTTTTGAAGGTTTTTGGTGTCTCAACACTGGAGGTAGGATTTTAGTGTGTTTGTTTGGGTGAGGGAGATGAAGGAATGCTGTTGAAAAATTGGAGTGATAAGTGAGGAAAACTTGGGCCAAAAGGTGAGTATAGATTTAGAATAACGCCCAAAGCGAGTCATGAAGTCCGACTCGCCTAAAATTTCGAGTAAAGCCCAAATATGGACTCGGATTTGTCAAATTAGACATGGAAAACTAAGGTATAAATTAAATCTAAAATTAAGCTAATTAATAATAATATAATATTATTAAAATAAAATAGGGTACATTTGCGGGTGTTGCAATATTACTTTGGACAAAAATAGAAGTAACATACAGTATGAGGTTGTTTGGCCTAACTTTTAAAAATTGTTTTTACTTTTCATAAAGAGTTTTTTGGTAAGCTATTTCTAGAAAAAAATTGTAGGTGTTTGGCTATAATTTTACCGTAGTATTTTTCAAAAAGAGCTTTTCTACATAATCAAATGAAAAATAAAAAAATTATTATTAGAAGTATATCAAGATGGGTGTCTATTCGTAGAAAATTAAAAATTACGAAAAAATATTTATTTTATTTTATTAAAATGTTTATAACATACAAATTCTTCATTTATGTATAAAACGTAATAAAAGTATAAGCAAAAACTAGAAGCACCAAATTGGTGATTCTACTTTTGAGGGCTAAAATATGATTTTGAGCTTTTTAAAAACATTTTTTAGCTTGGAAAAATTGTGTGTTTAGCCAAGTTTAAGCTTTAAGCTATTAAAAGCACTTCTAAAAATCAGGCCAAACACATACTATATCTTATTAAATAAGATTAAAAACTCTTTGAGAACCACCCAAAAACAAAATGAAATAAAATAGTAAAGGTGCTTGTAACAAGAATTGAACACAAGTATATCCAAGTTGGTAAACAGATCCTTTACAATTGCACCACAAACAGATTGACGTTCATGTAATAGCCTTTGTTCTTGTTATTCCTTAAACTGAGATAGCAGTAAATGGGGTAGCAGAGCTCCGTCTTCCTCGACAATATTTCCTATGCGACCCTCTAGGTTCGCCCCTGTTTGTATCCAATATTTACTTTGTTCTTAATTGAAAGTTGCGATTTCAGTTATAATTTGTTATCTTATTATGGTCTGAGATTGTTAACTATGTTAATTATGTGATTCTGGCTTTGTTCGAATCATATAATACGAGTAGGGACTAGCTTGAATTAATCCCTGCAAATTGAGGTTAGTTTAAGTTACGAGTAAATTTGGTCAGTTAAGCAATTAGGTATTGACAACACTTAAAAAGGGTTAATTGGACTAATGATGTTTTCTTGGTTCAATAATGCTCTAATCCGGTCTTTAGTAGGGTGCAACAAACTTACATCGGTCGGTTAGTTCATAATCGGTCTAGGCTTAGTTCAGGTTTGTTTTAATCTAAGAGAAGATAAGGAGTTCTTGTTATCTTGAACTCCACAGTTAATCTATAAATAAACTAAAGATTCGACGTAATCAATAATCGGTTGACAAGCTAAAATTACCGGAAGAAGATGTGCTTAATAGGGTATTTGACTTCAGACTTTCTTATTAGTAGTTAGATTATTATTTTAGCTACTTAAAACACAAATAAAACCCCAGCTTTAATCGTAAATACCTATTCAATTTCTAATGGTCAAAGAGTAAATATGGTCCAAGCAAGTAAAATAAAAGAGCAAGTACGCCTTGTTTCGGAAGAATACAATGATGTCAGCAAATAAAAGCCGCAGAAGATAAAAATTTTCCCTACCGGAAAATTCGCACGGTACCCCCGAGGTTTGCATTTTTGCACGAAATGCCCAAAATTTTGATTTAGAAAACTTTAAGAGGTCATAACTCGTGTTTACGAGATCATAAAGTGACGATTTTTTTTTTCAAATCGATCATCTTTCCGAGAACTACGATTTGAAAAAAAAAATTATTGTATTTGAATCCCGTAGCTAGGAGTTATTGCATGTCAAAGTTTTTTTGACCGAACAAACTTTGAGCGAGCATATCTCTTGGTTACGAATTCCAAACTCGACAATTTTTTTTTTCAAATTGTAGTACTTGGAAAGACGATCGATTTGAAAAAAAAATCGTCACTTTCTGATCTCGTAAACACGAGTTATGGCCTCTTAAAGTTTTCTAGATCAAAATTTTGGGCATTTCGTGCAAAATGGCAAACCTCGAGGGTACCACGTGAATTTTCCGCCGGTAAAAATTTAGATGGAAAAACAAAGAGACACAAATAAACCCATAGTCAGTCAAAGTCGGTAAACTTTATCCTCTAGATTTCCCAATCTAATTAGATTCTAGCTCAAAGCTGCTATTTATTTACACAAATTCTTATTTTAGACGGAGGTATCCGTCTTAAGCTTAAGACGGATACCATATTCTCTCACAAAATACCCATCAAGAGTGAGTGGAGAGCACATGGGAGGAGCCACCTTGTCCCCTCTACCCATTTCCTCTCACAAAATACCCGTTGTAAGATCCGACCCGTCTTAAG
>JAIUZE010039128.1:0-13884 GCA_022085475.1 Heliosperma pusillum | reverse complement strand
TAATTTGTGTCATATAATTGTTATATGATCAAATTAACACTTAATTATACAAGATAATTAAGCATATGATTAATAAGTATTTGTGGGACAAATATCAAAAAATCAAAATGGTCCATTGTGGACTCATGTGCACCGGTTTTGTGTAGACAAAATCACTAGTGATTTTGCTCTACCAATTCCACACTCCACCATATGATTATGACATGTATGACACATGATCATTATCATTATACAATCTCATACACTACCATTATGCATGTGAATAAAATAAGAAGAAAATCACCCATTTTGGGGCTTGTATGTGCCGGCCATAGTGCCATAAAATGAGCATTTGTTGTTCATTTTCAGACACTTGATTCATGCTTATTTTCTTACTTCTCTTTCTATCTCGACAACTCTCTAAAACTCACATGCAAACTAATATTCATACCATATTACTAGTGTAGTAATACAATAATATTAGTAGTATAATGTCTTACTTATTATCTAGTTAATAATAAGTTAAGATTATTTGGGTTGATTCTTGGGTGCAACAAGAAGGAGACCTTCTACTTTAGAGGTTGTTTTATGAAGGATCATTCATTAATTTCATGCTCAAGAACAATAAAAAGGAGTTCTTATTGTGCCCATATTGAACCGAAAATTCCCAATGTAAGGATATTTTCGTCTCATCTTTTCTTTTATGCTTTTATATTTGCATGCATGATAACTAGATCCTAAATCATTAAGTTAATGTAATTTAATGAACTAATTATAGGAGTCTAATTAAAGGTCTAGTACTTTCATGTGGTATCAGAGCTCAATTGTTACATGCATGTCGATTTTAAGCATTAAAATCGAGTTATACGATAACTTGGGTAAAATTGAAAATTTGTGTTAAAAATTGGTTTACACAAATTTTTTGATTTTCATGCATACCTACTGACCTCAAAATGGTTTTGGTCAAATTTGGTGATTTTAGGGATTGATTTGCTATTTATTTTGATTTATGGCCTTTAAATCATGTTAATATGCATGTTTTATGTTAAAAGTTAACTAAAAATAGTTGCATGTTAATTCTGGCCATGAAATTTTGATATGATCTCACATGCATGTTGTACATACTGTATGTAAAATTTCGTGACTTTTGATTAAGGTTTGCATGATTATTGATTTTTATGAGATAAAAGTCAATAAAGTGAGATTATTATGTTCATAAAATTGAAACGTCCTTTTATGGTCTTGAAAAGTTTTGGTACATTTTATAATCTGATTTATATAATCTTGGTGAAATTTTATAATTTGATTCACTGTTGTACTATATTTAATGGTTTTTATTTGATAAAACCGTTGAATATTAAGTTATTTGTTCATAAAATTTATTCAAAATTTTTGGGCAAATGTTTCTTGTTTTTAGAGTTCATGGAAATGTTCCAGAATGTACAAAATTTTTGGTTTCAAATTTTTATGAGTTTTATTTTTTATTTTGGGTTTATTTCATAAATGTTATGATTAAACCTCTATATTTAGCAAATACGATCAATTCGAACTAATTAAATACAAACAAAGTTAGCGGGGACTAATTTTGAGTTCTAAATCAGTTTAGATATTTAGTTTGAGCTTAAATACGATTTAAGTGTTGATTATTGATTTTTAATGGTTAAAAATCGATAAAATCCATAAAACCGAGCTAGAATGAGCATGATAAGTATTAAGGGCGATTTTGGCATGATTTTTACCGCATTTTATTTATGTTGTTATTGTTGAATGAATGAATGTCATTTATTTAATTTTTAATGCAAGTTGTACCTAGTATGGCCTAGATTATTTTAATCGGTATTACTCGTAATGTCGAGCAAGCAGGAAGCATATTTCATTCAAGTCGCGTTGGACGATTCCAACGTTTATAGATTCCTGATTTTTACTGTGGACACACTTCTCAGGTAGTAGTCAAAGCCCAATACATTAGGGACTTCGTTGTAATTTTATTTGCGATCTCGTATCGCCATTTGTAATAATTTAATTTAATTTTTAGATCATAGGTATAATAGGAATTATTTGTATCTTTTTTGTAATTAATTATTATAAAGATGGAGATTCCCGAAGTCGGTGTTCCAAAAGACGGTGCCTTTTTGAAGTATGTTCCATGAAGAGGCAAGGGGCCAAGGAGTTGCGACCAAAGGAAGAGAGGTCAAGCTTCTAGTTAACTAGATTAGCTAGGTGGTCATACTAGGATTTATTATTTGCTTGCTTTATGTTTTTTCCGCACATGCCAAAATCGCCAACATGCATTTTTATTTCGCGATTGTCAATTCAAAGTTATTCAAAATTCACCGATTTAGTTCACTTATAGGGAATTAATAACTAAATTGACAAGACCTCTCACATAACTTAAAAAATTGAGATTAGCCTTACCAATTAGTAACACCTATGAATCCCGTGTTCATTAGGGCTACCACGCTCGTGGGTTCCTTTTTACCTCGGGTAAGTAGGGTGATACGATCACAAGCTAAAATTGGATTGGACTCAACGAGATAAGCGTTATCTTGGGACTAGGAGATGGATTTAGTTGAAATCCGTCAACCAAGAGTTCTAAGGGTAGAATTAGTCAAGTATTGACTTACCATTTTTAGATAAAGGTAGCATACGATGACTATTTTTGTCTAAAGGTGGGTCTTGGAATCACTTATATAATTTCGTGAGTGGTCATTATATGAGTGACTTGTTAAAATTGTTTTACAAGTAAATTATATATAAGCAATGAATGTTTATTTTCCGTTCATATTTATTTTATTCGCGCAAATGACAAATATTTTATCCTTCTATGAACTTGTAAATCCGTTCAATCGTGGAAAGGGTTTCCATTATTTTATACGGTAGCATTTTGATTGCGATCTCCGTTTAAACCACCGTAGCTAATGACAAAATGAATTTTTCTTTCGATCCTCAAATTCACCATTGCAAATATCTCTTATGAAGAGTATATGAATAAGTCACACTTAGTCAAAAACGTTTTGATTTTTTAGTGACGTCATCATATTACAACGGTGCATCAATCTTTTTGCTCCAACGAAAATATTTGTAATTTTTTTTGGTATGTCGTCATAATGCTCCTTATCGAGGCTTACCTCAAAAGAGGCCAAATCAGTTGGGACGACTAGGTTTCTCGATTTATTTGAAATCACGATTAACCAAATACCGTAGTCTTTTTATGAAAGGTTTATCCTTTTTGAAGGTAAAACCATGAATAAAATAAAGAGTTAACTTCATTATAATTCTAATTTACTTGTCTACGTAGAGATTCATAAAAGTGAGTGGGAGCTCTAAGAGGGATGTTTATATTCTTAATTGTTAAGAATAAAACGAGGTTCAAGAGTAGGTTGGTACGATGTTGGCACAAGGCAAGGGAAAAAGGCAAAGCTATTTTGAATAGTAAAGTCAAAACCCAAGCAAGGTGTCGAACCCAACTTTTGATGATTCTATTTTACAGTGTAAAGACACTAGAAAAGAATTTGCCCCAAGTTTTCTAAAGAGTTAGAAATTGGGTGTACTATTTTCACCGATAATATCTATATGATCGACATTTATTTTTGTTAAATGCAATTTTTTTGGGTATTAGATACCCATTATGGTTTTGATCAATGTATTCAATGCATGTAATCATGATTCGTGCGACGACTAACCATGATTAAATGTCGACCTACAAGGGAAATAGAACTATTCTAGTTTTATTTCTATAGAGATATATAAAAGTTATAATGTGATCAATCTAGTTTTGGATTTAGAGGTATACTTTAATAAACGTTATTATGTTCATGACCTCTAAATAAATAATATAGTATCCACTTTAGTGTACGACACAAGTGTTTCACTTTTGTGAATGGAACAAGCGTTGTATCCTTTTATGCCTACTTGGTCAATGGTTATCCCATACCAATCAAAGGTAATTATATTTTTGACCTGAACTAGAAATTACTTGTCATATAGATTGAAAAAGGCTCAAAATTGGTGACCCAGATCTAATCGTAACTCTGGATTGTGTAGCACATTAAAAGGCTAGTTTTGACTAGTATCCCTAAAACATTTGATTTTGAATCTTATGGTGTGTGCGAATCTTGTATTCAAGGCAAGATGATTCGTGCCCTTTTTGTTGAAAAGAAAATCGAACTAGTGAGTTATTGACCCCATTACATAAGAATATGTGTGGTTCAATAACAAACACAACCAGAGATGGTAATGATTACTTCACTTTATTTACCGACAATTTAAGTAGATATTATGTTTGATTCTACTTAATGAGGTGCTAAGAGAAATCTTTGAAAAGTTCAAAGAGCTTCAATGTGAAGTAGTTAACCACTAAGAGTATTAGATCAAGGACTTACGACTAAATCGTAACTATAAATATCTAAGTATTGACTTTGATTTTCACCAAAAGTATTGTGAAATAGTTTCACGAGTTAACTTCTCTAACACACATTATGTGATAAGGCGTTGTTGAATAGAGAAACAGAACCTTATACGATATGGTTTTGTCTTTGTCAAGTCAAACTGATTCATTTGACTAACCTTGAGATCTTAATATTTTTGTCTGCTATTTCTTTTCCCACCATATTAAAACACATTTAAAATAGTCTGATTTCATTCCATATACGATATGGGTGGGTAGCGTACCTAATTTGTAAGTTATCCTAATGAAACAAGTGCTCAATAATCCTACATTGACCACGAGAACAAAGCGTTTGTGACTCGTGATGCTGTCTTTCAATAAAAATACAATTATTTCTTAATAAGACAGAGTGGGAGAAAATGTTTCAAGAGCCACAAACTGAGCATATGGTACGGAAAAGGTTTTCCTCATTGCTTGTTCAGTAGTTGTTTCTTTGGAACCTAAGAGGTCAGGTTGAATTTTATCACTCCTTAATAGTGATGAATTCTAATCTGTGAGTTAGAAAAGACTGTTTCTAGTCCCAATTTCTTGCTATGGCTTAGAGTCATGCGATTCGTAATGGACTCCATGCGTGATGGTCAGGTATGTGACCTGGTAAATTTTACTTGAAGAAGTACGACCTCTTCAATGTAAATTGATTTTTAAGATCAAATTTTTTATGGATGAACATTAAAATGTTTTCAAAGATAAATTGGTAGGCAAAGAGTTTTGCACCAACCTTAATTCTTCGATCCATTCGAATATACTTAGCGATTACAGCATATCATAATAGTATGATGACAATTGGATCTCAAGAACCACCTTCTTGAATACGATTCTAGAAGAGGTAGAATATTTTATATTCACCTGTGGATTCATAGATCCTAACTATCCTAAGTTAATTTGCAAGCTTAAGAGGATGTCTTAAGTAAGTACTAAAGAGTTGGAATTAGTGTGTCAATCATATCATAAAATATTTCTCGATATCTCGAGGAATTATGCTTATACATGAATTTTAGTGGGAGTAATATGGTTTTCATAAGTCTTATATGTGGAGACATATTGATCATTTTAAATGATGGAAGATTTTGGAGAAGTAGAATACATCTTTTAGATATATGGATTTATGGAGATAAATCTAAATGGATATTAGCGTTGAGTCAAATTCATATATTTTTAAGATCTTTGACTAGTTCAAGGAAGTTGAACACATGATAATTGATTCCTTTTACTTCCGCTGCGGGATCAATTATATATGCTGTGATGTATACTCAATCCGACATTTCGCATGCTTTGAACATGACAAGTCGTTTGCAATCAAATCCAAGTGAGAGTCACTTGATAGCCATAAAGAACATCCTTAAGTGTTTGCGAAGGACTAAAGATATTTTCCATGTGTTTGGAGTTTAAAGTGAGTTACATGTAAGGGTTACACAGACTTCAGTTTCCAAACTGATCAAAGTGATTTGAAATCACGAACTGGCTGTGTTTTATAGATGATTTATCTGTTGGAAGAGTACCAAACAGAAAAGACTATTGGAAAGGTTCCAAGTAGGAGTGACATTTTCAAATATAAATGTCATGTATCCGCTGGAAGTGTTCCAAGCAGTTTATCATTGCGGATTTCACAACGGAAATGGATTACATTGCATCATATGATGGTGCATATGAAAGTAGCTTGGATTCGACAGTATTGGAGGGACTAGAAGTAGTTCCTATAGTTGTATATCATATCCCATGATACTGGTAAGATAGTGGGAGCTACCTTTAGGCCAAGAGTCCTAAGTCTAGATTCAAACCTAGACACGTACTCAGAAAGTTTTATGTAATATGAGATTACGTAGACAAAGAGAAATAACAATCAGAACAATGGGAAAGATGCAAGTATTGCTAATCCATTAGCCATGCCTTTTGCAGGCTGAACATGATAGTCATGTCATTTCAATGGGGATTGAAATATGTACCTGAATTGCTAGAGATTATGAGATATGAAATTATTGATAGCGTATCAAATTTTCCAAATATTTGATAATCGCATTCATTGTTAAAGTTTCATTAAAAACTCTTTTATTTAGTTTGACTAAATTTTAATACTTTGTTTATCCGAATTGGTTGAAAGAAAGGTTGACCCAATTCAAGTGAACATGATGAACTTAGTGTTTTGTCCCTAGTCACTCATTTGAGGTGACGTCTCGAAGTGACTAGATTGTAAGTCGATCGATGGCTGGTTCAGCACCATGGGGTCATGGAGATGACTAGTCGTTTACATAGACAGACTGTTGAGACACTCTGTCCGGCAGTGACCATAATAGAGTCCCTTATCAAAATTTTTGAAGCCTGGTCGTGGCGGAGATTTCTATTTTATTCCTATGAGTCGATTCTTTAGACTGGCGACCATTTACCTGAGTCGGTGTAGTTTCCGATTGACTTTGGTTTTTGTCCTAGGTCGTGCCGTGAAAGGAGGCCGATGGGCATCTTCTGGGTCATGGTGATCTGCATCATACAGTGTATGATGGGTCAACAGGAATTGTCCACCCACGTTGGGTATTAACATCTTCGGGCCACTCGAGGAGTAGTAACTGGAAATGCGTGGCCACGCTCGGAAGAGATCTCTGGTAGATTTTCCGGTCAGACAGTTACTCTCCCTGATAAGACGATAATTATTCATATTTATTCCCTTATCTTTATAATTTTCCGACCGTATCTCGTCTTATTAGAGTAAGTTGTTATACATTTGATTGTTTCGGGATTTTATTATTGAAATACAAGTTTTGGAGTATAACGATTAAACTTGAGTATCATTTTAATTACAGGTCACAAAAAGTTGGAATACGGGCCAACACCACACGGATTAAGGAAGGAAAGAAGATGGGCCAGGCAAATTAAATACGTACTCCACCACTTGCATACATTACCATTTAAGGTGGCAAATCAAGCCCAAGAACAAAAGAAAGAAGCAGCGAGAGGGAGAGCACGCAAGTACACAAACAAAGCACGGAAGCTGATGGAATTCTGGATACATGCACAGTAACCGAACGGAGATGGAACTCAACTCCGTCTCGGATTCCTATTTTCTATCTTCTACCATATTTCGTATATTCGAATACAAGTATATAAATACCCGTCTCAATATCAGAATAAGGAAGGTTGAATACCCATATATTTTTATAGAGAAAGATGAGCGAAATGAGTGACGGTTTAATCATTTGGGTCACAATTAGAAGATGAAGCAGTTCTTGGACGCCGTCTTAGTACATGTCCGAGTACAGGTGGATTCCGGTTTGATCGGAGGCGTGATATCCGAGGGTCGAGTCGCGGGTTCCGGACAATATAAATAAGTTCTTCTTACTTCTTCTTTGTACCTAATTTATGGTTGAATTCGTTGATTAATTTTAGTATTAAACCGTTGGTTGTTTATCGTTAATCTTCAGTTATTTGTATCCAGTAATTTGCTCTGTCTTAATTATAAGTTCCAATTTCAGTTTATAATTTGTTATCTTATTATGATTGGAATTGTTACGTTTGCTAATTGTATGATTCTGGCTTAGTTCGAGTTGTATAATACGAGTAGCAACTAATTTGAATTAATCTCTGCAAATTGGGGTTAGTTTAGGTTAGGAGTAATATTTGGTCAGTTAATTAATTAGGTAGTGACGACACTTATATGGTTAATTGGATTAATGACGTCTTCTTGGTTCAATAATACTACTAATCCGGTCTTTAGTAGGGTGTGACAAACTTACATCGGTCGGTTAGTTTAGAATCGGTCTAGGCTTAGTTCAGATCGGTCCTAATTAAGAGAAGATAGGGAGTTCTTGTTATCTTGAGTTCCGCAATTAATCTATAAACAAACTAGAGATTTGACGTAAACAAATATCGGTTGTCAACCTAAAATTACCATGAGAATATGTGCATAATCGGGTATTCAACTTCACTTTTAGATATTAGTATTTAGTTACGTTAGTTCATTAAAATTACCTATGAAACCCCCCTATCGTAAATATGTTAATAGCCATAAATAATATTATATATGTAAGTTAGTTAATAAATATTACTAGATAGTTAATTAGTTTTTCCAGTCTCTCCGTTGGATCGACCCTACTTATCCTTTACTATGTTTTTATTTTTGAGGTTAAGATAGGTAAATAAATTGTTAATTTGTATGCGCAAACGACACGTATCAAATTTTGGCGCCGTTGCCGGGGAGATTGTTGTTAGGATTAATTTACTATGTGCTGTGTATATTTCACTAACTTCCAGTAGTTTTATATTATTGATTTTAGTTGGATTTTATTTTGGTAGGTAGGAATTATAATTTATAAGTTGACGACATGTTTTGTTAATAATTTTTGCATGTTGTTTTCTTTTGTTTTCTCCTCTTATTTTTGAATCTAGCTGGATTAGTAGTCTGTAACTCTTTTGTTTGATCATAAACTACTCCTTGTGGGCATATATTCTAATCTTGGATAGAAATTTTGTCTGAACTCTGTTGTTTGCAGAATGACTAAAAAGGAGTAAACTCATAAGTTGCACTTGTTAAATGTACATATCTTGTTAGAGTATCAAATTGGCACCTATTATTCCTTCACCATGTTGGAGAAAATATTTATACCCTTTGTTATTGGCACCCTGGACCCTTGGAGTAACTAGAAACATAAGTCGTCAGTGTTTTATGATCATCCTGGTTAACCAGGAAGAATGAGTAAATAATGGGTTGAAGAAAGAGCTTGGCCTGAGAGCTAGTTAACGATGTTTATATATGGCTATAATATAATTTAGTTCTGAATTTCGTAATGAATGGTCTAGCTAGCTACCGGCTTCCTTGTTTACGTTTAACTTGATTATATTACTTACTAACGATTCTTTGTTGGTTGACATTGCAAAGGTCAGAAACTTTACATTATTGGGCAAAACAATTTCGCATGTGGTATAATTTGATATGGGACAGTGAGTAGGTGGACGAGAAATGGGTCGAGGAATGTTTTTTTTAGAGAACTTGTAGTGTGGCCAGCTACGGGCTTTCTGTTTTACGTTTTCTTGACTGTTTACTCACCATAGCTAATCGTCTGTTTCCTTTTCTCTTCTATTTATCTCCCCTAATTAAAATATGTTGTGCATTAAGTTGAATCTAAGTGTGGGGGAGAAATTGATATCCGGAATTAAACTAAATGCCTTTCACATTGGTTGCTTAATATTGCTGATACTACTATGCTTGAATTAAAGTTAATTATTAATATACTTATTCGATGAATTTGTGTCGTTGCATTTAATTGATGTTACTCAGTGGAAAAAAAAAAATCCCCCAAGGCCTCAGCGAAAGATGAAATAGTATCGGATGAGCTGGTTTGGGATGATAGTTTTAGTAAAATGGACGAGTTGGCTGTTGAAAAGATCAACCAAGTATTAACGATATTGGAAGTGTGTCGAGTCACGACGTTAACTAAGACGCTTCTTGGGAGGCAACCCAATCTTAAATATTTATTGTTTTCATGTGTGTTTATGCTTTATTAGTTACTAAGTCGAGTCGGCTTAAGTGCCTCCCCGAGTTTCGCAACCTTTGTAGGGGGATGTTAATAGTGTCGGTTGCACAAAAAATTAGAAAAATAAAAAAATAAATAAAAAGATTTACTGCTGATTTATCGGGTATTTTGCTGCCTCCATACTTCACTTGTTTTTGGTCGGGGGCGTATATTTTGCAGGAATGCGGATGTCCATAACTACTGTGTAGCGGTTGGGTTGATAATGCAATAAGAAGATGCTTCTGCCTCACTGCCTCCTCGTGTGAGAAGTCAAGGGTGTGATACTTAGGCTGAAACATACTGTAGACTGCAGGCCACAGGAGACATTCACACTTTAGGCTACTGGTGCTACTCTTGGGTTGCAGGAGTATTAACAATTAACTGGCTGATCAGTTTTCTAGGCTACAGCTGCGTAAACATCCGCCATATGAATCCGCTAAGTGTTCTTTCCCCCCTTATATCTCTTATTTATGCTAAGTTTTAATCCCGTTGTCTATTTTGACATCGGGGACGATGTCGAGTTTAAGTGTGGGGGAGAGGCAAGCTTAATCTTAATAAATCGGGTTAATTTTACTTGCTGCTGTCTCTGTTTTATATGAATTATCGGTTCACATTTTTCTTTGTGAAAATTGAATAAGGAGTATCGATTGTGAAAACTTAGTTATTAATAAATCAACAACTATGGGCTGAATGGTTTGGTTAGAAGTTATGTTTGAGATGCTGATAACTAGAACTTTGACAGTATATAATGAATGTTGTGTGTTGATGTTGAATTATTATTTGTTATTATCACTTTGTTCCGAAAATTGCTTAGTCCGAGCTTTTAAAGTTAGCACCCTTATGCTTTTTGGACTTTATATTAAGACGAGTGAGTCGACGACAAGCTCTAACCTAACAATTTTTCAAAAAAATACTAACTTAAAATTAATTTTCACTAATATCTATAGGAATAAAAATATATATTTTGAGGTCATCTATACATGAGTTTTTCCTCCATTTTGAACTTGGATTAATTAATTATGGGACATACATGTTTTAAGTCTCCTTTAAATTAAAATTATAAAGCACGTAATTTGGCTACCTTTATTTACACTTTTCATTGACTCTAGTGTGTGGGTGTAAGCCGGTCTTTTAGCCAATTTACTTTCATAGGTGACTTCTAATCATGGCTTCAGGGAGATTATTTGACCTCATTTAAACAAAATTTCTATCCGGTGGCTCGAGTAATTAGATCCTTAGGGGAACCCAGTTATTGTACTGGGAGAATGCCTAATGACTTGTCCGGATGGACGGGATCCATTGGTCGAAAGCTCGCTACAAGGGTCACTGGATAGACGGTCACGAACGTTGGAAGTTGGAGGATGTTGAAAAAAATGATATGAAAAAAAAAGAAAAAGAAAAAAAACACAACAAAGAAAAAGAGAAAAATGTGTGAAGAAAAGAAGAAACAGAGAAAAATGAAGTGAAGGGTGTTGGTACGTTATTGTCAATAGGACTTCATTGAGGGACATATACGCTTGAATGCTCGGAAGAACGATCCTCGTACTAAATGTACAGAAAGTAAATTTCCCAATCGATCTTAAATTGCCTAAACCCGCCTCTATGAGTCAATACACGTAGTAGGAGCTCCAAAACCACACATGGGCTAATCAGGACGAATAAGTGTGTATAATGGTCGTCCAAGACAACCATAATTGTGACTAAACTGACCTGTCCATACCTCCCTCGTCACCCCGTAGTTGTGGAATACACCAATATCATCACCCAAACTTCTCTAGCAACATAAGGATGTCAAAGGGGGGTGGAGACGGAACCGTCCCAAGTGAAGCTCTATCCATATCCTTTATCTCAATAATGGGGTAAAAAGTGTAATATGAGTGTAGGGAACCAGAAAAACCCGAAGTCTGTGGCTGAGGTGGTGGTGGCCGAGTCTGACAAAGAGTAGAATTGCTAGGTGGAGGACGACACGATGTCGGCTCTCCTCCGCTGGCAAGGTAAAGGTAAGAGTAAAGGGAATATCATACATCATAGGATGGAAACGCGGCGAAGCATGTTCCTCCAAAGGCTTAATAGGAGGCGAAGCAGCATTCGGCAATCCCGTAAATAAATCGGCCTCAACCTTCCAATCATAAAGAGTACCCCCATACACTCTCATCCACCCCAATGTATGTCTCAATTACTCCTCATCAAGCATAAGGGGAGTAACCTCGGTCATGGGTATATAAGGGGGTCCACCATTAAAGTTGGCCAACTTCCTTGCAAGCAATGTAATGACCACCTCACAATCGAGAGAAGCAGTGTTCCTGTCCATCTTATGAACAACCTAGCAAAAAACACCACAGGAACTAAAAATAAAAACAGGTTCTCGAAAGGGGTTAAGATAAGAAGCAAGTAATAAAACTTCCCATGAGTGACCTTACTCAAATTGGTCCTACCATTACTGTCCTCAAAACTCATTATCCTCATAAAAAGCTTAAGACACACATGTTGTACATCTCTTAAAGCTAAGGCACCGACCTCAGTGTCCTCAAATCCCGTTATAAAGGGAAAATAGCGGACCGCCGCCAAGCGAGAAGGTATATGGAGCAAGTCACCACGCTCCTCATCATCGATTTCTTGATGATTGGCCAATTCGGTAAAGGACAAGCTGTGCTCCTCATTGAACAACCGAAACCCAATCCGCTTACCCGGTTTATCATAAACACAGGAGCTAAGGAGTTCTAGAGTCAATGGGGATAAGAAAGCTCACGCAAATTATACAATCCTATAAGACCAAGTTGATCAAATATGCCTCTAATGGTAGTCTCGATACCCAAAGTCTTAAGAATAGAACGAGAGAAACACCTAGTAGCATCCATTGGCCTTTGCATAAGCCGTACAAACTCCTCCCGCTGCGCACCGTCCTGCAAAATAATCAATGGGTACTTTGGTACCGTTGATGGAGCTCGCCTCACGGTTGCGCTTGTTGAGCCACATTACGTAGTGGCCTCTGTCTCTTGCTACCTCTTTCCTATGTAGGCACGACTAACAAACAAACGCAGAATTAAAAAAAATCACTAAAGAGTATCGAAATTTCAAACCCTTAAACGAATATTTTGAATTCTACCACAAAGTAGCCAAGAAATTGGGGAAATAGCAAACAAACCTTATTTGTATGCAAATATAGGAAGGATTTAAGCAAGAAACATCCAAGAATAGAGCAAATATGAAAATTTTGAACTAAACCTTAGGTTTGTACGAAGAAATAGGAAAGATGGGTAACAAGGTTCAAATATGAGCAAACTCAATGTAATGGAGTTGATTAAATCGACTAGAGATGAGATTGGGATGATTTAATTGCTATTTGATAAAGGTTTAGTGTAATTTGGTGAAGGAGATTGTCCACCCACGTTGGGTATTAACATCTTCTGGGTCATGGTGATCTGCATCATACAGTGTAAGATGGGTCAACAAGAATTGTCCACCCACGTTGGGTATTAACATCTTCGGGCCACTCGAGGAGTAGTAACTGGAAATGCGTGGCCACGCACGGAAGAGATCTCTGGTAGATTTTTCCGGTCAGATAGTTACTCTCCCAGATCGAGAAAACCACTCTATTTAAAATTTTCAATCGCAAGTGCGACCTGTAAGACACCTTGCGATGAGTGGGAGGATGTGACACAAAGAGATAAGAGAATCGGTAGCACATAACTTGTCGAGACAAGTGGGAGATATTGTAGGAGGAGGAGTCCTCCGCAATAGTGTTACTACATGCACAACTTGTATCGGACAAGTGGGAGATTGTTGGAGTAAGTGTCCTCCACAATAGTGCATTTATATAATAAATCTCATTTGTAATATACGTGGCATGGTTAGTATATTTTGATACTCCACGTCAGTTGATTAACGTAAATCGGTAACGCTCAGCTGACTAGAGTTTGACGTTATTGTCGTATGACGGCGGTGATCAACTGATCCCTT